>JANEHK010000076.1:1398270-1445991 GCA_025960845.1 Tachycineta bicolor | reverse complement strand
CTGTATTCGCCACCAAGAAGATCAAATACACCTGCTGTGGGTTGCAAACCCATAGGCATGGGAGGCGGGAGTATAAGCCATACTGGACCTCTGTTACTCCTTTTTCTGTCACTCAGTTTTTTGTCTTTTCACTTTTGGGATATCGACAAGGCCATGTTACAGATGTTACCAAAAGCTGTACATGGAAAGACACCGAGGTTCTTTTTTCATTTCTCACACTCATGTCAACAGTCACTGTTATAACCCATCCAAATTAGGCAATTGCATACGTAAAGGGAAGAAGTACTGGATTGCAGAGAACTTAGGAACAAGTGGTAGCAGGATGGGAAGTCAGTGCCCAAAAGAGGAGAGATGGATTTGTGTTACCTACATTACTGGGTACAAAGCACAAGATTTAGTAAAAGAGCAAAAAGGCTAAGTAGTACAACCACCTAAGCCTGTGCCAATTTCAATCAACGATTTGTATACCAAACTTGAACAGCAATTAAAAAAATAAATAGATATCTCAAGGATGGGTAAAAATCAGTTTGTAGAATTGGGGGAAAGAATAAGTAAGGAACTTAACATAACCAGTTGTTAGGTCTGTGGAGGGGCTTTGACGTCAGAAGAATAGCCATAGAAAGGCAGCAGCTTAGGCCCAATTGAGCTTCTAAAATGGAACCAAGCAAGTACAAGTGGAGAAAACAAACCAGAAGGGTGGATTTTAAGCTCAACAGTGATGGGGAAGAATGTCTCTGGCGCACTGGGAAAAAGTTCCTTTATGAAGTAGGAAAAACACCCTGTAAAAGATATAAGGTTAGTAATGGACCTTCTGTATGGTGGGTCCCAGAAGAACCAACCATGTATTGGACCCGAGAAAAAGCAAAAAAAGTGAATTGTATGATAGCAAAACAAAACTTTTTCAATGTAATGATAAAGGTAAAAATCCTTACTATGGCATCCCGGAAATTTCCAAATTTTGGGAAAAGATAGAACAACAAAAATTCAACTATTGGAAAGCTCCAGATGGCTTATTTTGGATATGTAAAAAAAGAGCATACCCAAAACTCCCCTCTCAGTGGAAAGGGAGCTGCACTCTGGGAATTCTACAGCCAGGATTTTTTCTTTTACCAGGACCTGATGGGGATCAATTAGGGATACCAGTTTATGAGGATCTAAAGAGAAACAAAAGAGAATTGATTGGAGGATTCCAAAAATGGGGAGATGAAGAATGGCCCCCTGAACACATACTAAAAACATATGGGCCAGCCACCTGGGCACAAGATAGGAATTGGGGCTATCGAACCCCAATTTATATGCTAAATCGTATTATAAGACTTCAAGCTGCTGTACAGATAATAACGAACAAAACTGGTCAAGCAATGGGATTAATATCAAGGCAACAAACCCAAACAAGAGCAGCCGTGTATCAGAATAGGTTGGCTTTAGACTATCTTTTAGCTGAAGAAGGGATTGTTTGTGGAAAGTTCAATACATCAGATTGTTGTTTTAAAAATAGATGACAATGGAGATGTCGTCATGGACATAGTCAATGATATCAGAAAAATCGCCCACGTACCAGTTCAAAAGTGAGAATCAATGCTAAATACTAGCTGGTAGGATAATGTGTTGGGAGTAGAATAGTAGAAAAAGTTAGGCTTCTTCCTTTTATGTGCTACAGCTGGTCTAATATTTCTTCCTTGTTTGATCTCGTTTCATTCAGCTCATCACCAGTGTAGTACAAGGCATGCAATTAGTGAACATTGACCAAAAGTTGCCTACAACAACAACACCACAAAGGATTATGGTGTTAAAGAAACAAAATTATATAGAAGACCCCTTCAAAGAAGTGAGATTGACTTATGAAAAAAATGAGCAAATAATGAATGCTAGAAAACAATAAATATTGCTCGAGCCAAATTAATTATAAAAAGAAAGAGCGAGGATTGTGAAAAGTGCATATTATATGGCTCTACGCAAGATATTTACTATATGTATTATGTTGTATTGATTGTTAATGTTGTATTAATATTTTGATAGTATGGTAAATGTAGTTTTGTAGTTAAAATGTAGTTTTTATGTACCAACCACAGGAAAACGTAAATCTTTCAGAGAAAAAAAGAATTTACTACTTCCTTATCAGAAGAGACCAACTCCTCCTGCCTTGCTCAGCCCTGTGGATGCCATAGAGATTAAAGGAAAAAAGTGATACTAACCAGAGACAATTCTTTGTTTGAATGGCATTTATGCATCATGTATGAAATGTATGAATATTCAACAGGCTATTGCTTTTAAGAGATAATCCTTTGTTAACAGGTGTCCTTCTCCGGAGCTTTTTTTGCTTGGGGAGGCACCCAGATGTCTGTAACTTTGTTTTTATTGTCTCGTATTGTCCTAATTCTAATTGTTCAACTTTTTTACTCTAATTCTATTTTTATAACCATCTTATTTACTATTAAACTTTCAAAATTTTAAAAACAAGTGATTGGCGTTTTTCACAATAATCATAATTATTGTATGCAGTCCCTGATCAGTATTGTGTGACAGAGCTCACTGGCTTCCCCTGAGGTTTGTTTTTAGCCGCATACCACCTACAGCAATTATCTGCTTGTGCTTTTGTCTGTTTTCTGGCATTATGCCCTTCCCTTTCATATTTTCAGGTCTCCTGGCTTTGAGCTATTTCAGCAACAATTGTAGTTGAAATACTTAATATTCTTATGAGAAAGACAGCTATGAGGACTAGGGGGGTGGGCTGTCAGACTCCCAGAGAATGACTTGGAAATCCAACTTAGTGTCACATTTAGCTCCCTATATGAAATACACACACAAAAAAATGCCTTCTGAAAATAATACCCTGCACACATTCAGTTGGCATGGGCAGCAAAGTGAAAATCCAGTGCACAAAACAGAGGAAAACAAGTTCTAAGACATAAATGTAGCCTGAAATGTCAGCTAGCAGTAATTTCCTTTTTTTTTTTTTTTAAATTTTGCAACTTAATGAAACAGAAATATTTTCTAATTTTTTTTTTTTTTTTCTGTGAGTGGAATGGGAAGAGTAGCACAGCCTTTTCAGTAGCAGTAGATACTTTACATGTGCACTTCATCACACATTAACTAGAGTGAAGCGACTGCTCCCAAATGATGCTGATCACAGATATATCAAACCTCCTGGAAAAGCAGCACAAATGAAAACATTTAACATTATCTATTGGCCGTGCCCCAAAATGTGATGCACTGCCAATTCTGATGAGCCTTGTCCCAAGGTAGAATTTAACATTTCAGTCTAAATTTTATGTATTGAATGATACTGTGTATAAGCACAGAACAGAAATAACAAACAGGAGGAAGAGGATGGCAAAAGCACTCGCACAGTGTTATGCAAGACCTGCTGACATTGCAAAAGGATGGTGACTGAGCACCAAATGAGCTGTTTAAAAACAGATTCAGACGTCCTATTCAATTTTTTAGTGTAAAATCCAGCCCTACAGCTTTTCACAAAGCTCTTTATGGCTGGCAAGGAGACTCCCAGGCTGCTGAAGGAGAAAACTGACTTCAGGAAGGACATCTATATGGTGACAACAGGTATAAGTAGCATAGAAAAACCAGCTTGCACACATGCTTGGTCCAGCAAGAAGAAACATTCCAAGCCTACAAGCCTATGCCACCTCCATCCTCCTAAAGCTTGCTCCAACTAAAGTCACTGGCACAACATTCTCACTTACTTAGAGGTTAATGTGAATGGCAAAAGGTGTGCTGTACACAGATGTGTGGAAGGAAAAGATACTCATCACAGATACCTGAAAAACCTGCTACAGTTCAGCACAGCCACCCACAATGCTATTCAGGTGAGGAACACAGTATCAGGGCAGACTTACATGCAGTTTTAACTCATACTGCCTTACCCATAAAGATATTCCACTCAGCATCCAAGTCCCCTTGGTTGGCCAAGCAGCCTCTCATGACATTAAAGCAGTAATTGTAGCAGGGCTTCACCGACATCAGACCTTGGCAGTGTGGGCAGTACATCATTTTCAGCAGTGCTCGCGTACCCTGTGTCGTGGGGTTTACCTTTATGAGAGAAAAAGACAAAAGATAAGAATATTAGCCCTCAGTCACTAAAGCAAAAAAACCCATACATTTACCCCCAAGGTGCATGGGACAGAGCTGCGCAGAAGAGACAGCAGTGGGGTCAGCCAGCGCTGTCTGGTCCCTGCTTATGTGGTCCAGAGATCTGGGGAACAGATGAAGGGGTCTGGCTCACCTCCTTGGGTGTATCTGCCACTCCAGGAAACATAGCCCCCATCTCTGCAAAACATTATTTGCATCATGCAGTACACCCTGTATAATGTGGGACCCCTCCCAGGGCTGCAAGGACAGGCACTCCAAGGGGACCGGCAGCACTCAAGCTCAAGGAAGGCAGTAAAATGCACCCAAGTCAAAAGATGTCACACAAAGCTACACTCTCTGAGCCCTTGTGCAAAATCATGCTGAAGATGATGATGCTGGGATTTTTCAGGAAAAAGCAGGATGTCAAGATGGGATGTCTGACACGATCCCTGTACCAAACCCATTGGGAGCATGCCTTCCTCCTCTATGGAGCTGTGGCTCTTCCTGGACAATCGCCCTGCAGGGCTCTCCAGCACAGAGACCAGCTCCTTTATATCACATTCAAGTCCCTCAACACAGCATTTACATGACAGATACCCAGGTTCACTTATACTCAGCACTCATCACGCCCAGTAACTCCATTCCCCATACCCAAAGGAGGTGGCAGCTACAACCCTGCAGCTGAGGACAAGCCGGTGATGCCTTAAGCTTTAGCTTTCATATTTTCAGATTCTGTGCTGCCTAGAGATGTAGTTCCGAGCCTCATATTAAGTGCCAGTAAGCTCTCTTCACAGAGTAGGTAGACAAAACAAATCCTTTTCCTGCTGGAGACCAAGGACAACTTTTAGTCCAAAAGCACAAACGGTGGACTGAAGGGAGGAACAAGAAGGACGGGACCTCACAACCTGAAGCTGTAATTGGACAATTAAACCCCAATATGCAAATGGCCCAAAACTTACAAAAATGTAAGATCTTGTGACTGGTTAGCCGTCTTTCTTTTGTGACCACCCTGGCTGCAGCCTTGGTCAGGCTCCTGTCTTGCCCAAGGTGGATCCTGGAGGCTTTTCAATAAATATTTTATTCTCTAGCTCTGTCCAGTCTCTGTTTCAGGTCAGCCTTCCTAAGGCATCACCAGGAGGACCCTCAAAGCCACTGTACAGCTGCTGGGCATGCGAGTAGAGCTGTCTGCAGTGGGCACATCATCCCTGAGTCCTCAACAGGGTTGTTTTCCAAAGTGACTCATGGTCATTCATGTTTGATTCACTCTCTGGCCCAGCTTCAAAACATTCATTGAAACCATTTCCATCCAGCCAGTCCAAGGAGCATTAGCTCCATCCCGACCCCATGGTGGGTCCATCTGAAGCACTGAACAGAGAAACTCCCTCAAGAGCAAGTTTAAGTGTTAATTAGCCACATATGAAAATAGAAAATTAAGATGCAATCAGAGATACACTGACAAAACAGAAGTGGTATCTGGTGTTTTAAACAATGTACCTGAGACTCCTTGTAAGGCATTTAGGGAAGTGCTCTAGAGGCTGTGATCTAAGACCATGCTGGAGGAGACACAACATCCCTGAGAAAGAGCAAAGTCCCTCAACACAAACAGCTGGAGATGTGGATGGCCTTCACATGTCACCTGCTGGAGGTCTAGGAACTGACTTCACAGCAGAGAGGACAATAGGACTAAGTGGAGATGAATGAACATGAGGAAGATCTGGTACCACACATATGCTGAGGACCTTACTATTGCCCATCTCAGTGCGAGGACTATGGAGAAACTAAGCCTAATCTTCTGGTGCAAAAACTTGTTGATAACCCATGAAACTAGGAGGCAACAGATTTTAACAAAAACAAACCAGAAAAGAAAAAGCATTACATAATCAGGCTGGCTTTGTTAATAACATCAGCATATTTTTAAACCTTCTTTTCTTATGGAAAGAGATGACAGATAAAGATCTCCCATGTTTCTGAGAACTCCAGAAAAAACACGGTTTCTCTTCAGCAGGCAAGTGAACTGGTTAGAGAGACAGAAGGACAATTTTCTGCAGCTGATGTAGCTCAGCACTGGATTTTGGCTGGCCAACAATGTTCATCAGACAGCACTTTACCCTTCTTTTGTCCACAAAGGGCCTGTTTAGCTGAGGAAAAGGAGAATCCATGTAGAAAGCTGTTTATGATGTCTGTGGAATCTGATTCAGATGCTCCAGAGCATATACACATTTTATATTATATATATATTTGGAAGGCACAGTGGGAGCAGGAACCCCAGCAGAAGACTCCCTATTGGGACAGCATGGCTTTAAAGGAGAGCTAGATCAAATACTAAGAGCTCAAGTAACAGAAACCAAACTAAATCAGATGATTTATAACTGGAAAACTGGAAACAGACAAATGTAAAGGTATCATCTGCTATCCAGATGGTGCAGTCCTTTCAGAACAAAAAAGCAGCAGAGGGAACTAAATAACATCTCACACACAGAGATAAGAGCTCTGAAGGACAATCAAGTTTAGTAGTTTAGTTGTTTCTCTGATAAAAATCTCTTCCTGTGTCACTCAGCAGTAGGTGACAGGCCCTCCATGCTAAGTCCAGAGGCTTATCAGTTGATCCTGGGAATGAGGAGCAGGAGGATTCCCCAACCCTATTGTGGAAAGTTGCAGCTTTATGAAAGGGATTGCATGGCAGCATGCTGCAAAAACCCAGCTGTAGAGCCGTGACCCAGGAGGCCCCTTCCCATCTTAGGTTCCCGCCTTGCCCCATGAGTGCTGAGCAGCTGCAGCCCTGCAGCATCCCCCACTTTGATAGTCAATAGGGGTTGATCTTTACAAATCCCAGCAGATGCAGGGGAAACTGAAGCTGCTTTCCTGCATTCCACAGCAAGTAATATGCAATGATCACTTGGATTAGGTCCTTTGAGCAAAGACAGGATGATTTTAAAAGCAAGTGAGGTTTTGCTTCCTCCTCCACATAGGTTTGAGTCCTGCACAGAGCTGAGCAGAGGGTGATCACAAAGAGGTGATGGAAAAGACAAACCCCAGCCTCAGGTGACTGCCAAACCAAGCCCTGCTACTGATGGATGTAACTCACGGGGAAGCTGTTACTGTGCAATACAGTCGCAGGTAAAGAGGAAGATAATGAGCAAATTCATCAGTCTAGAATTGGCATTTTATGGTGTCAAAAAGCAACAGGAAGGTACAATCAGAGATCACTCTAAGAGAGAGTTTTGGGGAAGACTATGAGCAATAACACCTCATTACAACAGTGATAAATACTTAACTGCTGAGTACCACTGCAAGGAGAACCTTAACCCCTGGCACGGGGCCTGTACCCAGTCCAGATCAGCTCTGGCTCTGTCAGTGGGGTGTGCCATCTGTTCTATTGGCAATTCTTCACAAGCTTTTAATGTTGGCCCTGCCACGCCAGGTGCAAGCTCTTAAAACGCTATTGTATGTAACAATAAACCCAGATATGCTTTGTTCTGGGGTTGTGTTTATCTTGGAAAGCAACTCAAGTTCATTTAAACTGTACTCTATAATGACCCTCAAAACCAAGTAATCTCCTTTCTAATAAAGCAGAGTACCAAAGAAAACTTTATTTGCTGGAGGGGATTTACCCTGGTAGATTTGAGCCCAGGTAGTAGTAGCTGCAGTGCACATAGCCTGTAAAAGCTTCTGATAGAAGTAAATGCACTCCAGTCCCTTCCTTTTATCTTGTGAAATTTATTTCCTTTCCATGGCGCTCCACACCACTGCAGCAATCCATCACCCTGTGGTTTCATCACATAAATTACAATTTGTCCATATCTATATGCTTTGTCAAGTGTGAAAATTAAAAGCTGCTAACAGATGTGTTTTGGCACCAATCTTCATATTGAATTTGCTCCTTAAAAATACAGATTTGCACACAATTCACAAAGATTAAGTGAAAAGCAAACAACTCAGGGCTTAATGCAAATATTTTATATCACATTTGTTGGGGTAATGTCCCAACTTATATTGACTGGTGAAGGTAAAATCATGTTCCTGTAAAAATGACATGCTCTTGGCATAATAAAATCTGTTTTTTCTTGGTACCTTGTCATGCCCATCCCACTTCCAAGTTTCACATGAGGGAAACTTACACCTTAACCTTTTCCAACTTGCTGGCAATTGCAGCTGTATGCACTCCTCTGGTAGAAACATCACCACTAAAGTACACACCTATGGAGTACAATGCCTTATTCACAGGCTACCACAAAAACACCAAAACTCGACATAAATTGATCTGTTCAAGCAGATAAAGTTCAGAGAAGCAACCAGATTTTTTCATCTCCTTCCCAAGGCAAGGAATAGCTGAGGAAGGATGACAGAGCTCCAACCATGGACAGTCCTGCAGGAAGCTCCCACCATCTGTCAGACAGCCAGAGCTACATTACATTATCTCATTCTACCCTCCAGTTAACATTAAGAATGTTAATAATATTTAAAATCCTGTCAGCTTTAATAACTATTTATAGTAACACTGATATCTCAGCCTTTCTTATTTTCCATGCTTGCACAACAACAGTGTTGCCATGCCAGCAGCACAGCTGCCAGAAAACATAAAAATCCACCAATTTGAAAATAAATGTAGTGAAATTGCTTTTGTTTTATACTGTGTTTTCTTTGCAAAAAAAAAAAAAAAAAAAAAAAAAAAAAAAAAAAAAAAAGACAGCAATACTGGCTAAAAGACTGAAGGACTGAAGGAGTAACTTCTCAGTGACATGGAAAGATGTTTTAAAAAACATACTCTGAAGCTGCCCATGAGATGCTCTAGGTGAGCAGTCATCTTAGACAAGTGAGTTGTCATCAATTTTTGGGACCAACACAACCCTATTTGCATAATTTTTTCCTTCTCTCAGCGTTGTGCAAGGACATCATCTTGGCACATGCTGGTCCTGACGTTCAGGTCACTGTGAGGCAGAACATCACTTGGGAGGCTCCTGGTTTGCTTCCCCACCCCAAATATTCCAATATAAGTGTTTTGGAATTAACTACGTATTTAACCAATTTTGCTGGCCTGGTGCTAGAACATTAATAATTTAGACAGCATCTGTTTCAACCACAGATTTGGGCCTCTGAGGTCTTGCATAAGGGAACACATTTAGGAGTGACTTTGGGAACTGCATGACTGTCTCAACACTTGCTACCCACTGCGATGTCTGCTGCAGCGTTATCTCATGCAAGGAAAAGTTCAAGAGTACAATTCCCTACTTACAGCGTGCTCCCCCCGCTCCAGATGTGACAGTGCCAAGAGGAAAAGCAGAGCTCCTGAGACTCACACCACCAGGCACTCAAGCTGCTCAGTCTTAACATTCACATGCTTGTCTTCCCCAACAGCAACCCCAGCCCACAAGGGGCACGGGGGACTTCAGGGTGCCAGCCAAGTGGATGCCTCTCCCACTGAACACTTACATAGCAATGCCAGGCTCAGCATCTCCTGCTCATGGTGCCCTTGGGACCAAAGGGCTTTTCACATCAAGCTTTTTCTCTGTAGGAACAAGCCTCTCCCTGCCTCAGACACCAAAGATCATGAGGAGCGTTCCATTTGCTTTAATGAGCAAAGCAGCAGGGACATTTATCTGGGCATCTACAACCAAAACCATCCTTAATTATCCCTCACATTGTTTTCAAAATTAGCAGCAGAAGCATAGTGCAGGGCAGAGAAAGAAAAAGTCAAAACCATGCCAGTGGACTGAAGTACTCCTGCATGACACCATCAGCTCCAAATCCAGAGACTTATCCACGCACTCCCAGCCCTAAATCTGAGCTGACTGCTGCTTCAGCATGCTTTGAAGGCCTAGCACAGGCCCTCAGATGGCTGGAACTGAGGCAGATGCAGTCACATTCTTGGCAGGTCTTCTCAGGGTCATCTTTGATGTGGAGAAGTGCTTGGTATTGTTTTCTGCATTGATGTTTGCCCCTGGTATGTGGAAGGAAATATCCTTGTGCACAGCAGCCCCTTGGTCTGGCCTCGTGGCTTGCAACCTGCTGCCTAGACAGCACTGCCTCTTGGGAGGTCCCTCTGCTACACACTAAAAGGGTTCCTTAGTTCCTCTGGCTGTTTCTTAGCTACCCACGTAGCAGAAGTGTTGTCCCCCCATCCCTTCCCAATGCATGCAAGCAACATATTCCATTTCTGTCACTTCCCTGGCAAGGTTGGCTCTTGCCGAAGCAAAATATTGCAGCCTTTAGACATAGGAACATGAAATTCCTCCTAAAAGAGGATTACAGTCACATTCCCCTTAAGTCAAACCAAGGGCAAAAACTGCACAGAGGGAGGTCGGACCTCTGACTAAACTCTTAGATCCTCAAATGGTAATTAGAAGGGGCACAACTTTTACCAAAACCAGATCTCAGCGCCCTACTATTTGTCATGACACAGGCCTTAATTCTTATTCATTCATTGCTTTATTATTTTCATCACTGCTTCTCCTAAGCCAATGGCTGGTCCACATTCAGTATCCATGCCAAAAATTACACGAGCCACAGTTCAGGTTGCTCGTGCAGACCAGCAGGTCAACCAACAGCTCAACTTGTGCTCCACAGGTGCCTCATTCAAGATGAGGCAACTCAAAGCAAAAGGGGGTAAAAAGCCACTGGGCTCCAGCTTTGGAGCACCTGTGGGAAGGCAATCACCTGTCCCCATCTGCAATTCTCTTCATAAACAGTTTGAAGAAAATTCCCTCCTTGGCTTCTACCATTACACTTCATTAGGGCAGAAATGCCAATACAAAGAAAGTTGACCTCCTCCACCCACTGGGGACATCTCCAGCAGTCTCCTCTTGGTTGCTAATGTCAGCAGAGGACAGCAGATGAGGAAGTAGGTGTAATCCTCATATGAAACTGCATTATTTCCTATGGCTCATAACTGTGCTTCCAAACTAAACACCATTTCTTGCATACAACTTTCAAGCTGCTGCCTTTCTCAGGGTTCCCAAGGATAGGCTGGAACACCCTTGCCAGCAGCCTTGATGCTTTGGTGGCAGTTGCATCAGATGTGGCTTTCAGCACACAAATGCTTGTTGAGAGGGTGATTTAGAGCATCCTGAGCTCACAGCAGTTCTGCCTCAAATTATAGGACACAAGGGCAAGAGGGAAAAATGGTAAAATAATCCCAAAACAACAGTTTATCAGTATAAAGTTCTTTGAGACACACACGAGAGACCCCTCCCTGGTCTTTACTCCGATCCTCGGCGCTTCACAACTGGTGCTGTAGAGAGCAGCCCCGCTGCTGCCAGAATCAGCAGCCCTGCTCTACTGCCATCCGAGCCTGATTCAGCCCGGGGGCAGCCACTCTCGGTGCAGTCCGGGTATTGTGAGCTAGCTGGGATTTCTCTGGCATCATGTCAAAGCCCCAGTGCACTTTGCCCTCAAAGGTGTCATGACCTTGTACCAGGCTGTGGGTTTAATGGCATGCAACTATGGGAACATCTCAGCAGCCTGAGAACTGCCCAGTTGCAGGTTCTTATCCTTTTTCAGTCACTCATGGCTCTGGCTTGTATTTGCTCCTTTTTCCCAGCCCTGGCCAGGGCAGGAAATGTCACTGCTGGCAGCAATTTAACCTGGCTGACTTCAGTGCTTGTTCAGGGCTTAGTAGCAGGAGAATGATTAGGGGACAGGCAGATTTCCATCTCCCAAAGGCAGGGGCAGGAAGATCAGGGAGGAAGCACCCAGCACCAGCACAGGACAGAGAGAAGCACTGGAGGCCCTCAGCCCCTTGCAGCCAACCTCAGAGGCAGGACACATTTCTAACAGGCAGAAACAGCATCCTGTACAGATCTGCTGTTCAGAACAGATCTAGAAAATATTGTACTTTTGGGTCTAAAAAAGGGAATTTGAGAGGTGAAGACTTGAGCATCGAAATTGTGGGGTTTAGACAGTTTGAAAAAAGTCTGTGCTTTCTCTCAAAACCATACAGCTTTCTCTCTGTTGTGCATTTTGGCACAGTGGTACAGCTTTTGATCCATTCAAGGCTGAATTTAAAGTTATTTTCTAGCATTCTGGCTCAGAAATCAAGCATACTTACAGCTTTTCAATATTTTCTCTTCTTTTACCCTTTTATTCCCAAACTCATGCAAGAACAATATCCTTCTAAATGCAACTCCCTAGTGAAGATATAAAAATATCTAGGCTCATTAAAAAGCTATCAAGGCTGTTGCACTGAAGAGTGCTCTTTGCTCTCCTGATAGTATTCTGGGAAAGTACACAGATGGGTCTTGCAGTAGTTTGTATTTCTCCTCCTGAAGATTTTCAGTTATATGTTTTTAACTTACTTGTCACAAAGCACATTAAAAGTAAAATTAATTTGCATTCCTTTGGACATTTTTTCATAAAGAAGAATGAAGATTTATCCCTCAAGTTAATCCCTGGTATAAGCAGTCATTTCACTACAACTCCTGAGTAAAACTAATAGGGAAGAAAAGTCAATGGAGTCATTATACAGAGCTCAGCAAAGTCAGGCTAATCTATATGTAATGTGGGAAGTCCCAAAACACAACTGCAAAGCAGCAGGCATAAAAACATCAACTTTTAAACTCCTGTCTAGGATTTCTCATTGTGTCTTGCAGAAACATGATGTTAGATTCCCACTGAATGAGATTAAAACACTACAGAGAAGATTATTATTCCTTCTACTGCTTCAACTAAAGCTTAGGTATTCAACAGAAGGGATTTTTGTTACTGCTTGGAAAAGTCAACCCATTGTAGGATTTCCAGTCCAACTTGTGAAACTGAAGTGGAAAGTAGAGCAACTGTGATTGTCCATGGCATGTGAGCTATTTTTACAGCTATATGGGACTCTGGGTGGCTTTCCACACTCATGCAATTAATTCTAGGGTTGAAGGTAACTCTACACTCAAGGATCTTCAAAAGGGAAAGAGAAATCATGACGCCACATCGAGTTCATGACTGATTCATAATAGATGCAGGGACCATAGCCCTTGTGGTTCCATGTCAAGTCTGGAGACATTTTGATGAATTCTGAGCAGATGGAGCATAAACACTATCCCTCACCCATGCACGTTTACTGCCTATCAAGTAATTGCACTGTACAGGGGCTTAATGGCCAGACCTCCCACCCAAATATTTCATCCACACTCTACAGCAGTAAAAACCCCATTCCCTGACCACAAGAGCTGCCACAGCCACAAAACAAGGGCCACCAAATCTGAAACCCCAACCAAGAGTCAGCAGGCTTGGCCAGTGACCTGGCACAGACATAACACTTCATCTGCCACCACCCCTCCCTCCCACCAGGACAGCAGCCCTGAGGCTGAAAGGTTTGGTTATCAAGTAGGAGTGACCCCACATGTCACACATAGAGCTCCACACACCCATCCTCAACCAGCAGCACATTAATCTAACTTAAGAGTCATCTCTATTAGGTGAGGAGTCAAGGTGTCCAAGGACCTAAACCTATCACTGCTAACTTACAACTCACTCCTGGAGTCTGAGTATTTTAGTTAAGCAACTCCTTCCTTACTAATATTCTTTGCCCTTCCATACACATTCAGGCCTATTGCCAGCTGTTTGCTGCATTTCTCTTAATGAAAAATTAACATGGAAGCTGACTTCTTTTTTCCACTATCCTCAGAGACAGTATTTTTTAATATTATCCCCATAAGTCAAAGAAATTTGAATGATTATCTCATTTAAGGATGCTGTTTGTGATGCCTACAGAACTGCATTCTGCTTCTAATAGTATCTGAATAGCATTCTTTTTTTTTTTTTTTTTTTCCTGGCACTTGGGGTGATTCAAACTCCTGCCTGCTCTTTCAGCCTCACATTTTATTACTCCATAACCAGGTAGAGAGAAAGTAAACATCTCTCTGCCCAGTTAAATGATTACAATAAATCTTTCACAGCCCACAGGAAATGAGTTGAGTTTCTTAATAGGAAATCATTAATATTTGTTATCTTACATAATCACTTCAAGGGGATTATTGACTGTTCCCTATACCATACAACTCAGACTAAAATTAAAGACAAATCTCATATCAAAAAAGCAGTCACCCCACTTAAACAACTCCAAAGTGATTTATATGAAGAGGGAGGTAAACATTTAAGTGACCAACACATCACAGCTGTTTTATCCCCCCCAAAAAGTGACTTTACTATAAAAGTCTGAGGTCTAACTTGTGCTCCATGTGTGACACCAAGTACAAGTGGCTTCTGCCCTGTGCAGACGGCTCTAGTTTACTGTTATCACAGAAGTGCTGTTTGCCCATGTGAACTGCCTCTCCCCATGCCCTGGAGTGAGGAGCAAATCATCAGCTGCTCCATAATAGATGCCTGTAGCATCCGTGGCTCACTGTAATTTAAAGGCAATGTTAAGAAGAAGATATGGCCATTACACAAACAAACATGGTTATTTCCACTGCAGAAGGCATTTTATTTCCTGCTGTTGCTGTTCCCTAGACAGGAGGAAAGCATCCATCTGGGGAACTGGGCTGCAGCACTGGGCAGTGGTGTCCTCAGAACATGACTACCACACAACAGCACAGCCTACATAGGTGGGGCTGGGTCCCACTTGTGCTCAACTACCACCACCGCCTTAAGGTACAGGACAACAGGGAGAGATGCTGCCCATCATGGGTCCAAGGGGCATGGGGACAGTCAAGGGACAGATCTCACCGCAGACACTTTGCTGATGATGCCCCTGGCAATGGCCAGGCCCTGCACGAAGGTGCGGGCGGCCACGAAAGCTCGCGTCACTTGCAGCTTGAGCTTCCGCGGCACGTCCCCGAAGGGCTTCAGCTGCTCCATGTACTTGAGGACACACTCCAAGTACTCATCCGTGAAGTGGTACTGGGGGTTGACCAGCCGGAACATGCGCTCCAGCAAGTGCGCCCAGAACTCATTGAGCATCTCCTCCAGGTTGACGTTGCCACCCACGTAGTAGTGCTTCAGTTCCACAAAGAGGTCCTTGAACAGCTCAGAGTTCTGCATGTACAGTCGGCCATACGTCCGCACAAACATGTCATTCAGAGACTTCTCAGCATTCTCCAGGAGTTCTTTGAAGAACTCTAGGAAAGAGGGAGAGAAGATATGGTAAACACGAGCACTGGGTTGTGTGTTCACACACTCCTACAACCACTGCTTAACTGGAGGATTAGCACAATGAGACCATCATCAAATCAAAATGGAAAATTAAAGGACTCTCCCAGAAATTTTCATCAATGTCTATATCTCAAAAATTTTGATTACTCTTAATAAACCAATCCCTGAAACTCTCTATAGAGTGGAAGACTTATATGAGTGAAATCTCTCCTGATACAAATATGAATTTCATGGTTAAGAGTCAGCAAAAAGACAAAAAAAGCACAAAAGTTTCTGATGTTTCCATTTAGGCATCTGAAAAGATGTAATTTTAAAGAACAACATATTGGAAAGAAAAAAGGTGGTTTTGTTAAACAGATGTTTTGCACAAATTAATCCTTCTTTCCAGTTCTTGGCAATTCATTTTCCAAGATTATCATAAACCAGCCTCAAAAATGAAAAAAAAAATGTAAAAAAAAAAAAAAGTTTAAAAAACAACAACAAAAAAAAACTACCTGCAGGTTTTTTGTCCCATCCTGCAAGTTCATCATTTCTCAGGGCAGGGCCTGGCCACTTACCTAATTGGTCCTGATTGCAGAAGGGGCTTCAGATGTTTGTGGCAGTGCAAGAATCCTCACAATTATACCAGAATTTGCTTAAAATCTAAGGGCTAAACACTTGGCACAATAACAAGAGATTTTTCAAATGACAAAGGACAGATAGGATTTGTGATTTTTATCACTTTCTAAAAGCAAATCCCTGCTTTGGTTCACTCTCTGGGAGCACTGGACAGCCCAGAGAGTGGCTGCTGCCATGTCTTGGCAGTACCATGTATCTTCAACACTGATAACAAATTGACCCAATGATGATTCCACTGCAGAAGCAGTTTAAAGAACATGTCCTCCAAGAACACATCACCACAACCTTGACACGTGGGTCTAAGCACAAACTACTCTGACACAAAGCCTTTACCTTGGAGATTTAGCATAGATGAGATAAAATAAAATAAAAAATAGGGGAGGGGTCCACTAGGCCAAAAGCATTTGGGCCATTTTGGAAAAATACTCCCTGCTCTATGGCCTTGGGGGCAGCTAAGGAGAGCAAGGTAGGTGCCACCAGGACAAAGTCTCCCATTCCTGTTTCCTCCAGCCCCGCAGGGAGCACTGGCACCCCACGGAGTGTGCACAGCCAGGTGAGGAAGCAGATTATTTTATGCATGCCACCAACAATTGAGGATACTGACCTCTGCTTTTCTGTGACTCATATTCAATATTTTTTTTAAAAAACATGCCTCAGTGGTTTTCTAAATCCTCAAAGGAGCAATTCTTAGAGCTAGAACTTGTTATGGGGGGGGGGGGATATTTTGGCCCAGTGGGAATTTAAACCTTGTTAAAATACATTAAAAGTATGCTGAAGTTCAGATTTTCGTCTTCAGTGCTCCAGTACAAGGCTTAACACAGAAAACATTTTCTGGAAAAACTGAAACATTCCATGAGTTCCTGATGAACAAAGTCATGCTGTTCAGTGCCTGACATGGCTGTATATAATGCAGACTCTTAGGAGCACTAAAGAAATGATCCAGGGAAGAGGAGATTGATTTCAAATACCCAACACATCCTCTGTCCAATATCAGCAGGAATCTCCACTTTTGTTCCCATGACTGGCATTTCCTCCCCAGGAAGATTTTTTTCTGTTGATTTTATACTACAGAGATTAGCTTGGTGTATATTCATTTCTATTTCACTTAATCATTCTGAAGGCTCACTTCCTTCCTTTGCTCAGACCTTTTACTATCACCAACTGTAATAGTTTTAATTTCGAAACCGGGTGGAAACACCAATTAATGTAGTGGTTTCACATTCACTAAATTCTGGTCTTAGTACTTACTCTTTCTGTGGGAGAGAGACTAGGAGAAAAACAAAGCAGGCTCAATCTTAAAAATTAACAAATAGTTTTATTAACACACACAAAAAGAATAGAAAAAAGAAAGTTGGGAAAAAACTAAAACAGAATGAAACTTCAAAAACACTCTTCCCTCCCCTTACAAACTGTTCACTTTCTTACAAAACAACATAAAGAGACAAAACTTGTAATTTTAGTCAGTTTTACTATCTGACAATAGTCTTTCATCAATTCTTTAGGGGAAGAGTTTTTCTTAGAGTCATGGATCCCACTGACAACTTAGAACAGTTTTCTTGTGGGTTTTAAACTGTCACAAAAACAACCGCCTAGAGAAACCTGCCTTTGTGACCCTCCCAGGAGCAGTTTCCCAAGCTACTTATGGGTCATGGGTCTTAGACTTTTGCATACTGGGGTGGTACCTTTTAAAGATGAATAACTCTAAAGCAAAGGATTCTTCACCTTAAGGTACAGAGATATCTTCTCACTTCTTTACTGGTGCAGGGGGCTTCTCATCTTTATCTCTGTTCAAGCATCTTATAGGATTAATATTACTTAGTCTATCACAAACACCTTTGCTTAAATCCATACACAAATTAAAACAATCATCTCCCCAAATGCATATCTTTCCTATGATTTAAAGGAATGATCTAAATATAGAGTTCATTTCCATGGCTCAAGTAAGAATAGAACAACCAACTCTTCAACCCTCTTTCCCAATAGTCTTTTCACTCTTGCTCTACTGACTTCGTGCTGTTTTTTTCTTTATGTTCACTCTGTCCTTTCTCAGCCCACCCCTCAGTGTAAATCAGGGTGACCCCAGCCTAAATGGTGCCCATTGCTCTTATCAGGGGCCCAGCAGAGATCTCTCCCTGCTCCAGGGAAGTTTAGAGAAAGTAGTTGTTGTAAAGCAGCAACCTCTCTTTCCTCCCCGCCCCTGGGGAGCCGATGGAATCCAGCCAGGCCTCAGGCCAGCTCCCCCGCAAAAGGGGGGAGCAGCAGGCCCAGCTCGATGTTACCTGTCTCTCTCTGGCCAAAGGAAAGAAGAAAAAGGACCCGCCTACATGAAATTACGGGGTTTTATATGGTACTTCCCAAAGTCGCAGCTAACAATTTTCAGTGGTCAGAACAGATGCCAATATTCCAACTAACTCTCTGATAGGTCCCTGTCTTTTCTAAAGCAATTCCCAGGTCCTGACCTGGAGAATTATTCTACATTCTTCTATAACTAAAAAACCAAACTGTACTAACCCATGACACCTGGTCCAATTGCTCCTGAACCAATTCTCGAAGAGCGACTAGTCTTTCTTCAGGGAGGGGCCACTGGTTCTCCCAGATGGGTTTGTCCACCAGCCACCATAAAGGTGGCGTAGGACACTGTGTGCCCTTCATCACAGTGGCCCCCATCAAAAATGTGTCCCAATTTGTACCCTCCAAGCCACCAGCACATCCTGCCCCCAGAGGCTGGCAATAGCTTCAGAGACATAAGGCCAAACCATAGCTGACTGTCCGTCTGAGTTTGTGATTAACACAGGCTGCTGGCTCATGAAGCATAGCGCCATTCCACCCAATCCTGCGACAGGCGACTCCACAGGATCCAGAGGCCACTGAGGAAGCCACGCAGAAAAGGAGAGGATGGTCACATTCACGCCTGTGTCAATCAGACCATAAAGGTGAATTTCTGATGGGGTGGCACTGGGGAGGCAGAGAATACACTACATTTTGGGACGTCTGTCAGACAGGATTGCAGTCCAGGGAACTTGAGGCAGCCCAGTAGATCCGAAGCAGCCGTCCCCTTGACACTGGTCCTCTGTCCTAGAAACAGAAGACTTAAAAGGCACAAGTTGAGCAATGAGAGTTTTTTCGGGGATAGTGACGGGGGGTCGGTGTGGACACCATGGCACAAATTTGTCCTGTAAAATCCGCATCAATAAGTCCTAGATGCACGACACCCTGAAGGGTGGCACTGGACCTCCCTATGAGGAAGGCACTTTTGCCCTCACTGTCCTAGGGTAATTTTATGATGTTTGTATCCCCAATCATCTGTTCTGTTTGTGCTGTATATTGAGTCCTGTGCCTTTAAGATTGGTTCTAAGAGCAAGGAGAAGCGTGGAGTTTGTTTTGAGAAAACTGCCTGACTCCTCCACATTCTTCTGTGGACGGGGTGTTCGGCGGAGGCTTGGAGAGACTGCAGGACAGATTTTTTTTTGCTTTTAGTTAGTTTCAGCTAGCTAAGGCAGAGAAGTTCCCTGGACTGTTTTTTTTTTTCCCTTTTTCTTGGAACTGTTTAAACCTGCTCTGGACAGAAAACCCAGGGGATCACTGGAGGCTGCACCTGCGGCCCACCGGGGCCTGGACCTCGGCATTTTCCAGCAGCGCGAGAGGGACTGGGACTGATAAAAGACTGAGAGAGAGCTGAGCTCCACCCACGGCAAGAACTTTCTCAATTTGCCATCTCACTCCAGAACGAGAGGTTTCATTGTTTCATATTATTAGTTCTCTATACCCGTATGCCCTTTGTTTGTTAAATAAAATAGTTTTTTCCACTTTTCTCCAAAGAAGTTTTTTATGGGACTGGTTGGAGGGAGGGGCCATTTGGGTTTGCTTCTCAGAGGGATCCTATACAGGGGTTTTCTCCCAATTTTGTCCCTAAACCAGGACAATACTTTTATTGGCGCCCACTGCGGGGCTCGAGAGAGTGGAAAAAGTTGTATTGATTATTAACTGCATTTTTGGTTGTCCTTTGTGTGGGGATTAAACAGTTAGTGGCCATGTTGCTTCTTGAATTCCTAATGTCTCTTAGAATGGAGTCCTTTCTGCATTTCTGTTCCCTAGGCTTTTTTGGAGTTTTAATACCTTTCTAGTCCCTAGGTTTGTTTTCTTACCCAGAAATAGCTCCAGTATTGTCCCTAACATACAGCTTTTACACTAGGGATGCACAAATTAGAATAGCTATTTTGCTGCTGGGCTCAGTGATTATGCTTTACAGGAAGCTTATAAAGGCACTGGATTTTGTTCCAGGTATGTTTGGTTTATGTTTTTTTCATCCTACCCTGCATCCTAGTTCCAGCAGCATGTTTTGGGGATTTATCAATGATTGCACCCAGTTTGTTAGAGGAGGAGTAGGGGATGAGGCTCTTCAACCTCTCCTTTCTTTCTTCTCTTCTGAGTCGGAGAATGTTCAGGGTCTCCTGAATGTTAAAGACACCACCTTCCTGGTATTTCAGCTGGTGACCTTCCTCTATACATTTTGTAGCTTTTCTAGAATGAGTCATGTGGTGGTGTGCGTTTGTTTTATTTATTGTAATTTATATTGAGTTTTCTGTAATGATTTGTTCTTTGTACCCCCCTGTTTTTAGTATTGGTTGTAACCTGTCTGCCCAGAGTTAGAGAAAGTCCGTTATATGTCAGTCATCTTTTCCCCTTTCATATCTAACTGCCAGTCTCCTCTCTCTCCCCTTGGGCACCCTGTCTGTCACCCCAACACCCTTCCCTAGATTCTAGAAAGCTCCAGGGAGAGGGTCGAGTGATAGGCTGGGACCCTGACAATCCCCTCTCTTCGTTTTTTGATTGGCCCCCAGTTATTAAGTTTACACCCCCAGTTATACCCCTCATTATTGTAATTGGCTGACCGGTTGTCGCCACCCCGGTTCCCTCCCCTGTTTTTAAGCTCGTGCACACGTGCCCCCGGGGCTCTTCTGGGCAGGGGGCAGAGAGTGCCGAGCTCTGTGCTCCCTCTCCCTGCAATAAACATCATTGTACTCTGCCTAGAGGAGTCGCCCTTTCTTTGGCCACTGCGGTTGTGTTCTACATCGTCCTGCTCGTCGCTGGTGTAGGGGAAATAAGAACCCACAGGGAGGAGGTGGCTTGCCCGACTTGCTGCCCCGACCTATCTACGTTGCTGCAGTGCATAAACTGAGCTGGCCTGCGGCCGCGCTGGTAAGCGCGAGTACGGACACTGCATCAGAGTCACACACTGCTAAATATTGTAGGGCAGCAGATAGAGGAAGGGGAGCAGGGATATAAATCAGTCACTCAAGCTGCAGCCAACCCCACAGCTACCCAGGTTGTAGCTGTCCTAGGTTACAATGTAAAATGTGCCCAAAGTATGTATTCTATCACCATCTACATGAGCTGTTGAAACGAAGTTGTGCACTGTTTCCCTTGCCCCCTCCCTCCAGACTATCTTCTGTTAATGGCCCATCAATGCCTTGCTGCATGGGTCATAGATAACTCCCTCCAGGAGCGATCTCTGTTTAATGGACAATCAAGGACCCATTATAAAACTGATAAAATTATATCAGTCCATTGTGAGATGCTCTGCCCAGGGGGAGGAGCCAAGCATTCCCACCTGGATATAATCTGGGATTTGGGACAGCACAGGCAGCCTTACCCACTGGATTCCCAGAGGACAAGAGCTACCAGACCTTTCTGTGGGAACACTGCTTCAACAAGACCACCTCATCTGGACTGCTACCACCACAGTTTCAGGTTATATTCTGACCCTGTCAGTGATCTTTTGTACCATTGCATCTGTTTTGTTTTATTATTTTTACTTTTTTTCTCTCCTATTAAAGTGGTATTTTCTGACTTGGAGTCTCTTGCTGGTTTTACCTTCAAGCCAGCACATATATTTTGGTGCCCAACGTGGGGCAGGAGGTACTGAGAAAAGTCAGAATTGCAATTTTGTAGTGAGAAAAAAAAAAAAAAAACAGCTATCCGCTATGATACTCAACATGCTTTCATATATCTTATACTTAGCTCTCTACATTTCCCCGCACATGGGGCAGTATTTGCTGGTCTTAATGCTCATGTGTAGACCAGGGTATGGTACCAAAATTGCTTTATTGGTCTATAATGTTTATTGTATGATAACCTCTGAGGCAATGAGCATAATTTGGAATATATACTCTATTTTGTTTGCATGTCCTGGCCCAGAATGCTGCATCTGGGCTCTCAACACTCGTACCCAGCCCCTGTGGGGAGGGGTAAAGAATGATTTTTTCCAGTCTTTCAGGCCTGGCACAGCAGTTTTCAAAAGCATTGAGTTCTCTCTAGGTGCCAAGGACAGCATAATATTATTGTTAGTTCCGCTTTGTCTTCTCTGCACAGCCTGCACCATGCTTAGAAATCAAACACTACATGGGGTAGTGCAGCGTCTCCTTGAGGAAGAGGGAAAAAGAAACAAATGCAAAACAACGACATCAGTGTCTACACAAACTGTCACAGAGAAAACAGTATCCACATCTACACAGACTGTCACAGATGAGAAAGGAACCAAAAACAAAGCAACAATGTCACTGTCTACACAAGCTGTCACGGAGGAGAAAGAAACCAAAGCTGGCATTAGCATCTCCACACAAACCATCACTGAAGCAGAACAACCTAAACCAGTAGCAGTTGCCCCTGTTCAGAAGAAGAAATTAAAGAGCAAATCAGTCCGCATAGTGACTGAGGAGGATGTGGCAGGACCTTCGCACCCAGCAGAAGAGACAGAGCCAGAGATCATCACCCGCTCTCTATCCCTGGGTGAACTGCGTGACCTGCGGAGGGAATTCACCCGCCAGACAAACGAGTCCATCCTGACCTGGCTGCTCCGCATCTGGGATGCCACAGCCAATGACACCATTCTGGATGGAAGTGAGGTCGGGCAACTGGGATCGCTGTCCCGGGATGTGGTCATTGACCATGGGATCGGGAGAACCCAACAAACTCTCAGCCTCTGGCGGCGACTGCTAACAAGTGTGAGGGACAGATAGCTTTGTAAAGAAGACCTCCAGGTGTGCCAAGGAAAATGGAGCACAATGGAACAAGGTATCCAATGCCTGAGGGAACTGGCTGTGCTGGAGATCATTTTCTCAGAAGACGAGAGATTTCCTAAAAGCCCAGATGGTGTCCAGTGCACATCGCAGATGTGGTTGAGATTCACACGGCTTGGACCAGAGACGTACTCCTGTTACCTGCCAATGCTGCAGTGGAGGGAAGGCGAGGACTATGTGGGTGTCTTGGTCAATAAACTAAGAATTTACGAGGACACTGTCACTGCCCCATTTCGTACCCATGTCTCATCCGTGGAAACAAGGCTGGCTGAGCAAGTCCGGAGCTTGATGGAAGAGGGCCATCAGAAACTGAAAAAGGAACTTAAGGAAGAAATTTACCACATCGCGCCAGAACCAACAAGAGTCTCTGCCATTAGGAGCAGGTATCCACCAGCCAGGGAGAGAGGATACACTCCACGGGGTAACCTCTGGTCTTTTCTTAGGGAGCATGGAGAAGACATGAGGAAGTGGGATGGAAAACACACCTCCTCCTTAGCAGCCCGGGTACGTGAACTGAAGAGACACCTACCACAAAGAGCTCATCTAGAGCCAACACTGCTCCAGTCTCTCAGGCACAGAACTCCAGATGGTATAGAATGGATGATATGACTGATCCTCTTGAAGGGACCATATTTACAGGAAGAGAGCAACATGTACCATGACCAGGAATAGGGGGGGCCTGCCTCTAGTCAGGTAGAGGAAAGGGACAATTGGATCTATTGGACTGTGTGGATCCGATGGCCTGGCACATCTGACCCACAAAAATATATGGCTTTGGTTGACACTGGTGCCGAACGTACCCTGATGCCATCAAGGTATGTAGGAACAGACTCCATTTCTATTTCTGGCGTGACAGGAGGGTCCCAGCAGCTGACTGTATTAGAGGCCAAAGTGAGTTTAACCAGGAATGGGTGGCAAAAACACCCCATCGTGACTGGCCCAGAGGCCCCATGCATCCTCGGCATAGACTATCTCAGAAATGGATATTTCAAAGACCCAAAAGGATATCGCTGGGCTTTTGGGATAGCTGCTGTAGAGACAGAAGACATCAGACAACTGAATACCTTGCCTGGTCTCTCAGACGACTCTTCTGCTGCGGGACTACTTAGAGTTGAAGAACAACAGGTACCAATCGCCACAACAACAGTACACCGTCGGCAATACCGCACAGACAGAAATTCTGTGATTCCTATCCATGAGGTTATTTGTAAACTGGAGAGCCAAGGGGTGGTCAGCAAGGCTCGTTCACCTTTCAACAGCCCTATATGGCCAGTGCATAAGTCCAGTGGAGAATGGAGACTGACAGTGGATTACCGTGCTCTGAATGAAGTCACCCCACCACTAAGCGCTGCTGTGCCAGACATGTTGGAGCTTCAGTATGAGCTGGAGTCCAAGGCAGCAAAGTGGTATGCGACCATTGATATTGCCAATGCCTTCTTCTCCATTCCTTTGGCAGCAGAGTGCAGGGCCCAGTTTGCCTTCACCTGGAAGGGCGTGCAGTACACCTGGAACCGACTGCTCCAGGGGTGGAAACACAGCCCCACCATCTGCCATGGACTGATCCAGACTGCACTGGAAAAGGGTGAGGCTCCAGAACATCTACAGTACATTGATGACATCATTGTATGGGGGAAAACAGCAGGGGAAGTCTTCGAGAAAGGAGAGAAAATCATCCAGATTCTGCTGAAAGCTGGTTTTGCCATTAAGTGAAGTAAGGTTAAGGGACTGGCTCAAGAAATCCAGTTTCTGGGAGTCAAGTGGCAAGATGGACATCACCAGATCACCACAGAAGTAATCAACAAGATCACCGCAATGTCTCCACCAACCAACAAGAAGGAAACACAAGCTTTCCTAGGTGCCATAGGCTTCTGGAGAATGCACATTCCCGAGTACAGCCAGATTGTGAGCCCTCTCTACCTGGTTGCCTACAAGAACAGTTTCCACTGGGGCCCTGAACAGCAACAAGCCTTTGCCCAGATCAAGCAGGAGATCGCTCATGCGGTAGCCCTTGGCCCAGTCAGGACGGGACCAGATGTGAAGAATGTGCTCTACTCTGCAGCTGGGAGCAATGGCCTGTCCTGGAGCATTTGGCAGAAGGTGCCTGAGGAGACTCGGGGCCGACCACTGGGATTATGGAGCCAAAGCTACTGAGGATCTGAAGCCAACTACACTCCCACAGAGAAAGAAATCTTAGCTGCCTATGAAGGAGTTCAAGCTGCCTCGGAAGTAATTGGCACTGAAACGCAGCTGATTTTGGCACCCCGACTACTGGTGCTGGGGTGGATGTGTTACCCTGGTTTTTCTGAGCGTTCTTATTAGCCTTCTTGAAATTCATAATGGAGTCAGATCTTTTGGTTACTGTACAATATTAGGAGCAGTTTTCTACCTTTCCCATAGATGTAACAAAGAAACCCTTTGTTTCTCATTCTTTGTCCTTTGTTTGCATATTTCTAACCTGAAAAACAACTGTAACTGACAGTGGGTCTGGCCACTGAGGATGAGGGGTGGAAACCCAAACAGCCAATCTTCTTCCAGATCCAAAAATGTATAAAAAAGTAAAGAATAAACAAAGGGGTTCTTCTTCTTTCTCCGTTCTCTGAGGAGAAGCTGGAAGAACCTCTGCCCTGCGAAAATCTGTCTGCGCGTGATTGCTTTATGTGTCTCGGCGACAGTGGATGGTCAAGGGTAAGGTTCCTTCCACGCATCATGCCACTGACACCACATGGAGCAAATGGATTTCCCTCATCACACTGTGTGCCCGTATCGGAAACCTGAATCGCCCTGGGATTCTGGAAATTTTAACAAACTGGCCTTAAGGTGAGACTTTTGGATTATCTTCTGGAGAAGAGGAGGAACAAGTGACACGTGCCGAGGAAGCCCCACCATATAACGAGCTACCGGAGACTGAAATACAATATGCCCTCTTCACTGATGGTTCCTGCCAAATTGTAGGCGCTAACCGGAAATGGAAAGCTGCAGTATGGAGCCCCACACGACAAGTTGCACAAGCCACCGAGGGACAAGGTGGATCAAGTCAGGTTGCAGAGCTTAAAGTCATCCAGCTGGCTTTGGATATTGCCGAACAAGAGAAGTGGCCAAGACTCTATCTCTACACTGACTCGTGGATGGCAGCTAATGCTCTGTGGGGATGGCTGAATCGTTGGAAAAAGGCCAACTGGCAGTGCAGAGGGAAACCCACCTAGGCTGCTGAGATTTGGCAGGACATTGCCGCACGAGTAGAGAAGCTGACTGTGAAGGTTTGACACGTGGGCGCACATGTGTCCAAGAGTCGGGCTAATGAAGAGCATCACAACAACGAGCAGGTGGACAAAGCTGCCAAAGTGAAAATATCACAGCTGGATCTAGACTGGCAGCACAAGGGAGAAGTATTCCTAGCCCGTTGGGCCCATGATGCATCTGGTCATCAGGGGAGAGATGCAACATACTGATGGGCCCGTGACCGAGGGGTGGACCTTACTACGGACAACATCTCACAGGTCATCCACAACTGTGAGACCTGTGCTGCAATCAAACAGGCCAAGCGGATAAAGCCTCTGTGGTACAGTGGACGATGGTTGAAGTACAGGTATGGGGAAGCCTGGCAGATTGACTACATCACCCTTCCCCAAACCTGCCAAGGCAAGCGCTATGTGCTGACTATGGTGGAAGCCACCACTGGATAGTTGGAGACCTACCCTGTGCCTCATGCTACTGCTTGAAATACCATCTTAGGCCTTGAAAAGCAGGTCCTCTGGAGACATGGCACCCCAGAGAGAATCGAGTCAGACAATGGGATCCATTTCAAGAATGGCCTTATAAACACCTGGGCTAGAGAACATGGCATTGAATGCATATATCACATCCCTTATCATGCACCAGCTGCCGGGAAAGTTGAACGGTGCAATGGGTTACTTAAGACTTCCCTTAAAGCGCTTGGTGGGGGGACTTTCAAAAATTGGGAAGTGAACTTAGCAAAGGCCACCTGGATGGTCAACACTCGAGGGTCAATCAATCGAGCTGGTCCTGCCCGGTCTGAACCCTTGCACACAGTGGATGGAGATAAAGTCCCTGTGGTACACATGAAAGGCATTTTAGGAAAAACTGTTTGGATTAATCCCTCCTCAGGCAAAGGTAGACCCATCTGTGGGATTGTTTTTGCTCAAGGACCTGGTTCCACTTGGTGGGTAACGCAGAAAGATGGGGAAACCTGTTGTGTACCGCAGGGAGACCTAATTTTAAGTGAGAACTGGGTGTAAGGTTTCATTCTGTATATGTGTATGTATGAGCATGTGTATATTTATCTATCTAGCTGTCAGAATGTATTAATTTGAGTATGATGAAGATGGTCATAGAATAAGGGGTGGATTATGTTCTACGTTACAATGTAAGATGTGCCCAAAGTATGTATTCTATCACCATCTACATGATATGTTGAAACTAGGTCGGGCAGTGTTTCTCTTGCCCTCTCCCTCCAGACTATCTTCTGTTAATGGCCCATCAATACCCTGCTGCATGGCTCATAGATAACTCCCTCCAGGAGTTATCTCTGTTTAATGGGCAATCAAGCACCCATTACAAAACTGATAAAATAATATCAGCCCATTACGAGATGCTCCGCCAAGGGGGAGGAGCCAAGCATTCCCACCTGGATATAATCTGGGATTTGGGACAGCACAGGCAGCCTTACCCACTGGATTCCCAGAGGACAAGAGCTACCAGACCTTTCTGCAGGAATGCTGCTTCAACAAGACCACTTCATCTGGACTGCTACCACCACGGTTTCAGGTTGTATTCTGACTCTGTCAGTGATCTTTTGTATTATTGCATGTGTTTTATTTTATCTTACCTTTTTTTTCCTCTCTTATTAAATTGTTTTTTCTAACTTGGAGTCTCTTGCTCGTTTTGCCTACAAGCCAGCACAGTCAGGCAGTTTTCTCAAAACAAACTCTGTGCTTTTCCTTGCTCTTAGAACCAGTCTTAAAGGCACAGAACTCAATATACAGCACAAACAGAATAGAGGATTGGGGATACAAGCATCATAAAGTCGCCCTAGGTCACCGGTGCTGTCTCAGACACTGCTATCTGGAGGGATGGCAGGCTCTCTCTTCCCTCCATTTATCTTGTTTAAACTCCCCAGACAAGGGTTGGCCCCTCTTGTCGACAAACAGGCACACACACAGTTGGGAAAGGCTTCACAAATGGCCCTGAGAGAGCAGCACGTAGCTCCAAGGTCTCCCTGGTTCTCCTAAGAGCAGAGCAGGCTGGATTACACAGAGAGAATGAACCATAGACAAGGCCTTGGGATAACATGGCACAGCCAGCTCTGGTCCGACCGGTCTGAGGAGCAAGGCCATGTTGTACTGCTTCAACACACCTCAGGCAAGTCTTGCTGATGCAAAGTCACGTTCTCACTCAAGGTGATGCTCAGGAGGACGAGCTTCAGGCTGAGGGAACCAGCACTGTGGGACCAGAGCCACAAAACCTTTTTAATGTCAAGAAACAATTTTAAAATTTGTCTGTATTGCAAAATAAATCCTGTGCATGCTATGGGCTTTGATGCTCAAAGGAAGTTGACATTTTCAATGCAATTAACTTTAAGAGGCAGAAAAGACAGTAATCTGCAGTCAGGCAATCTACAGCTATGGGCTCTGTTTATTCTTTTAACATTTTTGAATTTCAGGGTAGAATTTCAATGCCCACCACCTGGTGAAAGCCTAGAGATGTCATGAAATGGTAAGAGAGACGGGATGTGACATGAGCCATCTCTGCAATAAAAATCCTGGGGAAAAAAGCCTCTGCTTTTGAACAAATCCTTCTTTAAAAGAGCACATTGAGAAACATAACCATAATTACTTGGCAATTTCCTTTTTTTTCAAGTAATAAGATGTTTTTACCTCTTTGGAGCTTGAGGGCAGACCAGCCCTGCCAGTAACCCAGTGCAGGAGAACATTGCATCTCCCCAAGGTACTTCCACATGACATCAGATTTCACTGCCAGAATAATTAAAAACAATCTTTCTTCCAAATTGCAGATACATGAGCTAATTGAAGAAACACAGTCACTCCACCCACTGCGAGACAGAGTAAATCCCACCTCCAGACAACACATCTACTTCTTTTGACTTTCAGACCCAGTATATTTTTGATCTTGGATTCATAGGTGTCACCTGAAAATATTCTTTTTTTTTTTTTTTTTTTTTAAGTAAGAAGGGATGAAGTGTTTCCCTAATCCTTGTGCTAACATTTTCAGATATTTCAAAGAGTGGGATTTCCGTACAAGAGGGCTTTTGCTGAGGAGAGCCCAGTGCTGTAGGGCACAGTCCTACCTAAAACAAAGGCAGCTCCTGGAAATAAGATGAACACATCAAAGGGGCACATTCCCCTTCTCCCACAGACAGGTTTGGCATTTCTGTACATGCACTGGCAATAAAGGAAAAAGCAGCAAAAACTGCCTGGTCTGAGCTGCCTCCTGCCACCACCTGCCCTGTGTCCTCAGCCTCCCCAGACCTGCTCCAGGCAGAGACATCAGGGCTGACATAGCTGACAACTGCAGGAGTGCAAAGCTGTGCTTTCGATTTCTTTATCTTCAGGATCAAAACACATTTATTTCAGGGGATACTTTTACACAGAGAGGCACAGTGCTCCACAGCACCACACTTACTCCTCTTGTAGCCACTGCAAAGAGTCAAAACATCAGTGACCTGGGGCTCAGCACGTAAAACCCCCACGTTTTATAGAACAAAGGAAACCTTAACTGCAGTGCAAAAAAAGGTCGTCTTATCCAAGAGTTCAGCAAGGCTGCTGAGCCAGTGTGCTTGCTACAGACACCCATCTGTTGGCCATGTTCAGGTGTGCTGGTGCCCTTCCAAAAGGACACCGGGGCTGCCACACACCTTTCTGCTCCCAAAAGCCACCAGACGTGCTGCATTTCCCATGCACCAGCTTTCCTTAGTTAAGAGCCGAGTTTTCAATTGGCCTTATTCTGTCTGAGGTTTGCAAATGAACTACACAAACAGATCCCAGGTAGATGTGCAATTACTCAACCACTTTAAAAAACAAATACAACCAGGTTCAAGCACACGTATGGAACATGCTGAATTTTTATAAGCACAATTAATTTGTTTCAGATAACTTGCCACCCAGCTTTTTGAGCATACTCTTAATATATTGTTCAGATTATGATTAATTAAGGACCATCTGTCTTACCAAAACCTTTAATTTGCTTGTCTGTATAGACAATTATGCTTTCTAATGTGTACAGGAGAACACTGCCACAAAGAGATTAATTATATTTTCTCCTTAAAAGGTTTACTCATAAAATGTCCACAACAGCAAGATGGATTCCCAGATGAGTGTTCCTGCCCAAGCCACAATCCCACAGGCTCCGTCCCTGTGTTTTCCAGAGGTGCATCTGCAGATGCAAACTCCACCCTGCAGCTGCTTCTACTGTGTGAAGCAAAATTCAATCCAGACAGATAAATGGCATTTGGGAGAAAAGAGACAAAATGTTTCACAGCTCTCTTCACTTGGAGGCTGAAGTCATCCACAGCCATGCCACCTAGTCCAAAGGGAGGAAAGCAATTATTTTTTTCTGAATGTGCTTCATTATTTTTAATATGTCTTCACTTCCTTTATTGCATATACAGCATTTGTAATTTCCACCAGGGAAAAACAAATCCTAGCTTAACAACCTTTTTCTGGAAGTGTTGAGAAACCAATGAACACATATTGTTAACTCATTTATTGAATATTAACTCAGAAGGGCAGGGCAGAGCCACAAACTGTTTATCTGTCCTGTTTTCAAACATGTGTTAGCACTTACTGACATGGGAAGAACTCTTTCACAGGGCTTGAAGAAGTACAGGCTTAAATCTTGCTAGTGACACAGCATCAGCCCCAATATGTGAACACTGCAGAGCTGGGAGGAACATCTCCCTAAACTTTGCTTGATTAGTGAAAGTCAAGACAACAAAAACAACTGGGCCACAGCCTCATAGGTCAAAAAAACCCCAAACAAAACCACCAAAAACCAGGGTTTCTAGAAGTTCTGGTTTCTGGAGCTCTGTGGGGCTAGTAGGAGTCCAGAAGAGCAGGACAGAAGATAACACACAGCACTGGGCAGCACCATCACACTGAGACTGAGCTTGTTAGAGAATAAGGAGCAATGAAGAAGGAGGACAATGTGGAGATTGCTGTCTGTGATTCAAGAAACAAACAGCAGCACATTGCATCCTGCTGTATGTACCAGTCACCCCATGAATTAGGAAAACAACGAGAAATGCCCTTGGTCCCTTCTTAGTCCATCCTGCTCTGCCACATCCCATGCAGCAGGATGAGCCCACACTTTGTAGCCTCCTCAACCCTGGTTCCAGGGACTGTCACTGCTCACACATCCCATTTTCTCCCATAGCTATACTGAGTTTTCTCCCACTGCTTCCATGTTGACTCCTCCCCAAGCAGCAGGTCCATCATTCCCAGCACTTCCATCTCCCTCCTTGCAACAACTCTTCCTCAGTGCACCTCTCTGCACCTGTTTCTTCTTCCTCCATTGTTTGCTCTTGCCTCTACTCCCCTCCGTCAAATTTTCACTGCACCCATTCCTCAATCTCTTCAGACACACCTGTGATTTCTCAGGTGCTTCAGCCTTCGTTCCACATTCATTTGGTACCATGTTGGGGGTTAAGTTTTCCTGTGGAATTTTTCCCCCCCATAAGTTGCTAGGAGACTAAATACTGATGCTTAAAGGGTGCTTGCCCCATACAAAAGAAGTGGATCACTTAGTTTAGTGGGGGAGGGAAAGGCTCCCAGGAGCTGAGGGTGGTGGTTTCGCTGCTCTCGGTTTTCCGGGGAGGAGGGTCGAGCAACAGCTAGCTGCATGGAGTCCACGGTTAACGGAGGAGTCCAGTCCTGGGAATTCTATCATCCGCTGGAGCGCCCGAGAGTTCAGAGCTCTTCACCTGCCCTGCTGGATCTGGTTCAGCTTGGGTCCAGCCATCGCGGCTTCTTCAGCACTGCTCACTTTGCCTGCCAGGACACCCCCCCTGCCTGCCGGGACAACCCACCATTTCCAGTCATCAACCCGGAGTTTCCACTGTTTCGGCTTGGTGCTCTTGGGGTCCCAAGAGATCAGACTGCCCAGGACTTGTGAGACAAAGCCCCTCGGGGTTCTTGGTTCTGTTTATTATTATTATAATTGCTGTTGTTGTTTTTCTGTCCTGTTATATTTACTAGTAAAAGACTGTTATTCCTTTCCTCATAGCTCTGACTGAAAAGTTGTTGTTGTTTTTTTTTTTTTATCTTCCAAATCATAATAACACAGAGGGAAGGGATTGGAATTCCCCATTCCTAGAGAGGCCCCGCCTCTCCTTAGCAGATACCTGTCTTTTCAAACCAAGACATACCAAGACACCAAGTTCCCAGCCCAAACTTCACTTGGAAGTGAGCTCCTTCAGGCTGCCTCCCACATCCTCCCAACTCAAAAAAACTTTCTGGGACACTCACTAAGGTATTTCACAGGTACATGTTTTCCCTAGCCTCCCTTCCTACTGCTGTCAGAGTGTGAGGAGAGCCTGCACTATTGAACAGTGGGGATGTCTTTCTTGTTCCCATTACCTCAGTTACCGTCATCTCATTACACTTTCAGGGAGAAGTCCCCCAGCTGGGGCTGCCTCTTATTTGTTCAGCCAGCATGTGAGTGGCTGGACACTAAGACATTACAGTACATTAAACACTAATAAAATAGCTCCAGCCCTGCACCAGTGGGTCATCACACCCCCAAGCCAAACCACCACCACCAAAACAGGCATCCAGGGGAGCAGCTACCAGGACTATGTATACAGGCTTGGTGGCTCCTTTGTGCAGAGAGGAGGAAGAGTTAATTTTAAACAGACAAACAATAGTACATTGACTGGTTGACAGCAATTAGTAACCACAGAGCACTAGGCATGTTTCCTGTAGCCAAGTACAAAGCCTGTTGCCCACATCTTTGCTTTTGGGAAAAAAAGCCAAAAGGATAAGAGCAGTTTACCTGTGACCTTAAGAGCAGAACTGCTTTGACCGTAGATCACATAAGTGTTTGATACCTCAAGGTCCATACACAGACTGCTTTCGCCCCTTGCTGAAGTCTTTGCTAAGTTACAAGAGCTAGTATCTTTTTTTTTTTCCCCTCCTAACCAACAGGGAAGGAACCCCCTTCACCTTGTCTCATGAGATTTCCTACTTCTGTGGTAACTTGAACTTGACCTTAGGATCTTTCCAAGCCTCCCAAAAGAGAGGTCTGGTTCTCATCACTGTCAGACAAGCATCACCCTTCTCAATGAACAAGACTAAAAATCATGGTGGTGTATGTGCCTCCTTAAAAATCTCCAGATGGAGGAGCCAGTTGAGCAAAAACAAAGAATAAACAAACTTCCAAGGCACAGACAGCAGACAATTTGTTTCATTGCTGTTGCATTGAGTGGGAAAGCACAAACAAAAGCCCACAAGTGGGATTTTCTAAAGGAAGCCTATTGATGGTTGCTCCCTCCAGCTTCTCCTCAGTCACTCCCTCCCTATCCTCAGTAATCACCAATCCAAGTCCAAAGGAATGCCTCTCCATGACAGCTTCTTTGAAGTATATCTTCTCACCATCTTCTGCCCTGGTTGATATGAGTTTTGGTGTCATCTATTTCTGGAGAGGGCAGAACAAGGCTGTGCCTTCACCTCAATGTGAATGGCAGCATAGACCAAACCACCCCATTATTTGTACCTTAATGATGCCATGGTCATCAGTGCACTCACCTGAAGGTGAGTGGCAAGGGGAGAGCTCTTCCCACCACACAGGTTTATTCAGAAGCTTGAACTCCATGCAGCTCTGGCACAGCAGAGGTCCACCAGGTCTCTACTCAGTGTTCCAGCTGTGCCAAAATACCTGGAGCTGCTTCCTGCAGATATGAACGTGCTGACAGCTAGTACTGACCCCACAGACATGGGGGGACCCTGCCAAAGAAGCAGGATGAAGGCGCAGGTCTCTGCTCTCACGGGCAGTCTCCAGTAAAAGAGTTAACGTGAGATGAAGGTCCCCAAAGGGCAGTTATTTTGGTAAGGCAGAGCACCCCAATGGGCTGCCAAATTCTAACTATAGAAGCAGCAGGCTAGGCACCTTTGCGGCTCATCTTTCACTGTTTGCCTCCACACTGCCTGAAGCAGCAGAAAGGAGACCACCAAAAGCTTTCCCTTGTCCCTTCTGTGTCTTTCCCAGTTATTAATACATCCCAGCTATGCATCCCACTGCACCAGCACATCTCCCTGATAACTCACAGCTGGAGATAGCAGCTGGAAGCAAAGGGTTATCTGAACAACAAAAACTAAATTCAGTAATGAATTCCAGGCTTTTTCCTCCAGTTTCAGCAGAGCTTGGAAGCTATTTGGCCAATGTTCTCCTGACCAGTCTCTTGGATTCAGACACAAGCCAGTTATTGTAAGAAATTAATGCACCCAGGAGTAACACAAGGCTCACACTAGAAGGTCAAGGGCACCCTGGGATGCTTCAAAGATGCTCATCATGATCACACTTTGTACCTGTAGCTACCCTGCCCAATACAAACATGGAGCCCACAAACAGGAATCCCTCTCCAGCCTCTCTGCCTGCTCCCTGTACAGCAGAGGGGTTGTGTGCACCATGGACTTGTAGACCCCTGGCCAGCTCTTTCTTCTTGGATTTGGTTTCTTTCCACTTATAGTCCCCAAAGGGTTTCCTTTTACACTTCTGTATTTGTTTTATCTTAAATACTAATGGAAAATTCAGGGAGACTAGATCAGAAATGGAACTCTCAGCATTTAATCACCTCCCAGATGCTGGCTTGGGCTGTACCATTTGACACAAATCCTTCTGTCATCTGAGCATTGGGAACACCAAAGCTACTGCCAGCCCAGCCCAGCGACAGACCATCTCACACACTTCTCTCCTGTACAATGAGGGTTGCAGAAGTCTGCTGCCTTGCCCAAGTCTAGAGTGCACAAAAGAAAGGGACACAGCTTGGTTTAAGTGTAACAGCAGAAGTGCTTGTGAAATACAGGGGCAGGAGATACAAGGAGGCTGTGGGACTCAGCAGCCTCTCTATTTTTCCCCCAGAAAAGGGCTTGGCACAACAGCTATGTCTTCCAAAAGATTCAGGATGTGTCTTTAAAAAGTAAAAATTAAGAACACTTTATCTAGGAAGCAATAGAACAGCAGAAACACTGCAGAAGAGTTATGGGCTATGTCCTGTCCTGGCTCCAATTCCTCAAAACAGCTGAGCAGTTTCCCCAAAGCACTGTTGACTAGCACAGACCCTAGCATGGAAAACTTCAGCCTCAAAGGGCAAAAGAGATGAAAGTTTGAATTTAATACATGGAACTGAGCATTTATACAGTCTTAATGTCACCATTAATTCTATTCATGTTATTAATCCCTAAGAGAGTGAAAGGGAGGGCACTAAGTTGTGGAGATAAGACAAGGCACAAGACACAAGACATTTTATTTAAGAAAAAGGGAGGGAGTGTTTAAATGCCTGACTGGTATAGCTGCTTCTGTGGCATGAGATGTCACCACAATCAGTTACAGCTTTGCCATGAATGTCATTGTCATGGAGGGAGACGCTTACATGGCCAGAAAATTTTACCCACTAATTTCTCAATGAAGCCCATAAACATATCTGAGATTTACCAGCAAATCTTCACCTCTAAAATTGTTTAGCAATGGTGAATCCAACAACTCACAAAGTATTTTTTATTTTAACAAAAAAGCATTTCCCTTGCTGCCAAAAATACATCTCTTATTGCATAAGACTAGAGGTTTAAATTACAACAGGGGAGACCTCCAGGAGCATACATACATGTACTGTAAGCAAATATTTAGATAGAATATGTAAGATATGGGGCTCCTGAGCTCACAAGTTCTCCCAGTTCCTGCAAACCAAATACGCACAGTAGGATCTGATGCTGTCACATTATGCACTGAGAGCCGAAATGACTCCTGGTCAGCCCTTGAGGATGGATAATCAACAGATTGATCCATGCTCCTGATTAAAGAGGAGATAATCCATTTCTGCATGACTTTGGTGTCAGATCAGAGCAATTCTGGCAACAGTTCCAACAGCACACAGCACTCCAGCAACAGCTGATGCAAATGCTCCAGAAGCCACAGGGCATCCCAGCCTCCATCCAAAGGACATGCCACCACTTGGACTGTCCTTTTGCAGCAGCAACTGCTGCAAAGGTCAAGCACACAACAGAGGCAGGACAGGTTTGCCTCTCCTCCCAGACCTGGATGTCAAGGCTGGGACATTAGCAGCCAGAGAACCCACAACAAAGATTTCCAAAGGGCTAGAGTACAGGGTTTGCTGTTTGGGCTGCATCCTGGAGTGGCCAATCGCAGCCTGGGGATGTGTCACCCTGCAAGAGAAGTGTTCACTCCACTTGAAGTGAATTTGGTCTCTAACTCATCCTGCCTACTCAGTCACTCTGCAAGGCTGTAGCACAGAGCATTTCATGTTAAACTAATAAAGGTGTACAGCTCATTTTTGCCACTTTTATTTCCATTTGAATGGATTTAGCTACAAGTGATAAGGAAGTTCTGAAGAGCTGCAAATATCAGAACTTGGGCCCATGCAGAAGAGCAGCTCTGGAAGGGATTGTGTCCTTTTCCAGTCTCATCCCTAAGGATCAGGACAAATATACGGGTCTCAATTGCCCCTCCTTCCTGTAGTTTGGGTACATTAGATCAAAAGGTGTGGGATGAATTATGCTGGGCAAGAGGAACTCAAATGTGCAAGACACAACTGACCACAGCTGATCTGATGACCAAGCACCAAGACCAAAGGAAGGAAACGCCATCCCACAAGTAGCCAAACATTCATCAGCAGGCTCTTTAAACAAACAAAACACAGTAGTCTAGGACATGGAACTCCAATATTTTTGCAGAAGAGTCTGAGGACCTCAGTGAGGAGACACCTTAACCTGCCCCAGCAACCAGCAGGAAGGTGTGCCTTCAGCCTCCAGGTGACTGGGCTGGAGGGAAAGAGGCAGTTGATTAAAAGCCACACAAGAGGTAAATGATGGAGGGTGGCTATCAGTTCATCTCTACTTCCACCCCAGGTAAGATTTTTAAAATCCCTAAATCAGCTTTGTCTGCAGCAAATGAAGATTTAGTTCTGATATTAGCACTCAAAGACAGAGTCATTAGGCTTTGGAACAGGCTGAGGAGGTTGCCAATTCTCCTTCATTAGTTTCATATGAGGCAGAGACACACCCTTAAGGGACAGGCCAGGCACAGTAAGTCCAGCTTTCAAAAACAGCTGAACAACACCAACCCCATCCAGACTTGCCACTCAAGGACTTCCTAGGCTAAAGTGAGTGAGACCAGCACAGAGGATGCTCTGAGGGGCTGGCAGGAGAACCACAGAGCAGACAGAATAGCTTCTGCAGGCTCCCTTCCAAAGCTCACCTATTTTGAAGCCTTGTGCTTTGACAGGCATCCATCTCAGCTTGGCTTAATGTCCCCCTGCCCTCACACAGCCCTGCAGCCATCCCTCCCCCCACAAAAGGACAGATGCATCTCACAGGATGTCTGCTCCACGTCAGGGATGCTAATGCAGTGACCCGTGCATGCTCTTTGTTTTCAGTGCAGCATTTCAAAAAGCCTCATTGTTCATTTAAGGTGAAGCAGATGCTGTTCCTCTGGTCTCTTTGAACAGGCTTATCTATGGGCTGGATTTCATTAAGTGTCTTGTTCTGTATTTAATAAGCTTGCAAGTCTAGACACTTTGGTTCTCCCTCTATCACCCCTTTGGTGTACCAGCAGGTAGAGACAACAGAGGTTAAGAGGGAAATATTTAGCCAGCAGATTTAGATGCTATCAAGATGATTGCATAATTCTACTTTGACTCACTGCAATTTCATACCCAGGTATTTTTTTTCTCTCACCCTAGTGCCAATCCCTTTTGAAAGTAAGAGGCTGCTACCCACTGTAGTAGTACAGAGGAGGCTGCTGGGAGGTTCAAGGTATAGACTTTGAGATATTCATAGAAAATTCACATTGAACCAATGACTAAACAAGGGAACAAATGTCCAGAGGAGCTGCATGGGGGAACTGTCCTTTACCACAGAGTGTGATGGTGATGTACAAGCAGAACTGTGTGAGCAACCCAGTCCACTTGAGTTGTCAGATACTTCCATATGCAGCTGGCTGTAACCTCACTCCCCCAGCCAACAAAGACAACCCAAGCAGCAGCCTGACATCCTGCTCCTCCTCCCCAGATGCCCCAGCAACAGAGGGCTGCAGTGTCTGGGAGCACTGAGGTACCTACAAAGCCCCACAGGAACCAACCAAGAGCTCAGAAGCAAACCAAGAAATGCCCTGGGACCTCAGCCAGATGCTGTGCCCAGTGTGTAGGCATCAACTTCAGCTGTTTGCAGAGGTGCTCTCAAAGGAAAAGCACCTAGCTGCAAGGTGGGCAGTGCTGGCTATGTACCAGCTACCTCCAAAGGGAGCTTCTTCCTGCAGCTCTTGTGAGCTACACATGCCCTATGGAGAGCCAGTCTGACAGGATACACTGTGGACCCAAGGCCAATACCGAGACCAGTCATTTGCTCATCTGTCAGCAGTTATCATCACTCCAGCGATGGGAACTCAGCTGAGACTTGTTCATTATGGTTCTGACCTGCATCACACTTGAACCCTCAGCCTACACACAAAACCACTCTGTGTTTATCTGCTGCTCTGCTTAGCCCCAAAGAATAAAAGTGAGATGGATACAAATCCTGTGGGTTCACAACATGCTGGGAAAGATCAACACTGTTGTGGATCAGGGCTGCAAGATGTGCATGTTACAATTATGCAAGCTGCAGGGATGTACCAACAAAACCAACTGCAAACTTACATTAGAGCAAAATGGCTGTGGAATCCTTTGAACCCCTCAGGGGAATCCTGAGGGCCTTGCCCTGGAAGAATATACCATACAGTCTCCACCTAAGCTGAAAGAAAAGACTTCCCCCATGGTGCCTTGCAACACTATGTGATTCACCTCAGTTCTGCTCTCCCCATATGCCCCTAATTTTCATGGTTTCTCCTTTCCCTGTTTCCCCATTGGTTGTGGTATCCGTGGTAGCTGAGGTAGCCAGCCCTGTCTTCCCTACAGGGCACTGCCCTTTGTACCGTCCCTGTGCTCTCAGATCATTGGCCACTGACCCTGTGCAGACCACATGGCCAGGTCTTTTGTCCCTGATCCCCTTCGGCATGTTGGAATAAACCTTCGCTGGAATTTATCATACAAAAGGCCCTTCTTGCCTCTCTTCGCTGAGCTAGCCATGGTATGTGTGGTGTGTGGACTTGACTGCTTTGCCTGAATGCCTACCCAAGTGGCCTTTCCACAGGAGATGCTTATTGGGGAATAGGTAGCAGCACTATAATCTAAACCCTGCATTGCTACAAATGGCTTTGCAAAAGATTAATCAGAAAGATCTCTCTCTTTGGGAAACAAGCAGCCATAATCAGCAAATACTTCTCTCTCACAGGATTGCAAAACAAGGCATGCTCTGGCCTCTGAGCTGTCATGAACTTTCCCAGCAAAGGGGGAGACAGAGCAGAACAACTGCATAGAAAACAAAGAGGATGGGGATTGTTCACATTTTTATCCCAAGGAGAGCAAGTTCAAGGTCTCTGCACTTACCATCAAACTTCTTGTATCGGGAACTAAACATGTTTTGTAGGTGGTTGCTAAGCTCTACAACAGCGTTTCTGAAGTCGCGTTTACTCTGCTGACTGTACTTCTCCTCCATTACTTGAGAGCAGCATGTGTAGGCTTGTGAGCAGACTTTCAAGTGGTCACCTGAAAAGCAGAGAAGAAAATATCCCAAGTTAAAAGGATTCTCTGTGCCAGAGAAAAGAGGTCTCATGAGGCAGGGTGTACGAAGATTTACAGCACCATTTACTTGCAAAGAGATGCTCTCACTGTGAGTGCTGGACCAAGCACAACAAAATCTGATTCCTTTGAGAAACATTATAGCAATACATGTAAAAACATTGTCTTTCTGTGAGAACATTAAAAAGTGTCTTCTTACTTATTCAGTTAATAAACAGAATAAACAAATACTAATCTTGTACAGTATAGTTTAAAGAACCATAAAATTGACGTGTATGTAGATATATTGTATATGGTAATTTGCATGAAGTTTTTGCTGAGTATTTTAAATACTTCCAGTTCACTCAGTTAATACACATCAGTGACAATGGCCCTTTTTGTCCAGATAAGTGCTTTTTTCTTCACTCCTCCTCAGTCCAATTATCAGAGAAGTAGGCTCTCTCAGAAGCACAGTTGTCACTGACACTAAATTATACTTGCTTTATGCAATGGCTCATGAAAATGCTTCATATTTCCCAGCTCCTAATTTTGCAGTTTTCTGTCATTATCCTGGAGGAAACGGGGGTTGTTTTTAGATACTTCAAACAGTGTCACCGAGACACGCAAGGCAGTCACACAGAGAGAGAGGTTTTCCAGGGCAGAGGTTCCTCCGTTCCGACTCAAGGCTGAGACAGGGCGGAGAGAGAGCCTCTTTGTTTATTTCTTACTTTTTATACATTTGTGGGTCTGGCCAAACATTGGCTTTTTGGGGTTTCCACCCTTCAGCCTCAGTGGCCAGACCAGTTGTCAGTTACAATTGTTTTCAAGTTAGAAATATGCAAACAAAGGACAGAGAATGAAAAACAAAGGATTTGTTTATGTTACATCTGTGGGAAAGGTAGAAAGCTGCTCTAATATTGTACAGTAACTAAAAGATCTGACTCCATTTTTATGAAAATTCAAAAGGCTTTTAAAAAGTCAGAAAAACCAAGGTAACAAAACAGATTTTTTTTCCTTAATTTAATTCTTTCCTAAGAGTCACCAGGCTCAAGCTGGCTTGGTGAGAGGGATCATCACCAAGTGTTTCAGTATGTGCAACAGCTCAATTTTAAAATCTCTCAGACAAACTGGATGTAGGATATGGACCCATATAATTTCCTTTTAGATGCCTTGCAGCAGTGTAGGATGAAGCTGTCCTCTTCCTGCACCATCCGTAAAACGCCATTGTCAAGTTTTGTGGGCCAAGATAAACCCTTAGCACAGCAGTCCTCAGCTTCAGTTCTCTGACAGGCCCCAAAACAGAGCACCAACACAAAGTAGGTGGGCTGATGCCGAAGTGGTTCAAATTTGGGCAAATTGTGCAAATCTTTGTCAACAAAGAAGATACAATCAAAACAAGGAGTCAGGATGAGAAACTCATGTTTCCAAGTCAGATGGTATTTTAAAAGGCACAGCAAACATATAAGCTGCTACCTTCTCTCCCATTTCACACCCTGTTGCCAGACCTTATCCTTCATTCTGAGGAAACAGATGGAGAAGGGAAAGCTCATCCCTGCCTGCTCCCACCCTGGAAATACACAAGGATCTTCAACCACCATGGAGGTTCAGAGACTCACTGTCAGAGTTGCAAAGGACTTGTCAGCCCCCATGCAGAAAATAACATCTTCCTGATGGCAGTGCACTGTTACCCTGGTTTTTCTGAGTTTTTTATTTAGCCTTTTGAATTTCATAATGGAGTCAGATCCTTTAGTTACTGTACAATATTAGAGCAGTTTTTCTACCTTTCCCACAGATGTAACATAAACAAATCCTTTGTTTTTCATTCTTTGTCCTTTGTTTGCATATTTCTAACCTGAAAAACAACTGTAACTGACAGTTGGTCTGGCCACTGAGGCTGAGGGGTGCAAACCCCAAAAAGCCAATCTCCTGCTAGACCCACAAATGTATAAAAAGTAAAGAATAAACAAAGAGGCTCTCTTCGTCTTCCTCCTCTCTCCGCTCTCAGAGCAGTGAGCTGGTATTCGGAAGAACCAGTGCCTTGCAAAGAGACCTTGTCTGCGCGTGATTGCTTTGTGTGTCTCGGTGACACATGGCAGCCCTGGTTCAGACCTTACAGCTGGCTACTCCACAGCAGCCCTATGCAACGATTGTCCAGGGAGTTGATGAGCCCTTCCTGTGCTTCGCAGGATGGCTGACAGCTGCTCTGGAGAAGCAGGTGAGTGACCCTACAACAAGGAAGCTCATGATTCAGTCCCTTGTTCAGGGCAACTGCAATGCAGTTTGCAAGAGGATAATTGAAGCGCTTCCCGGGGAACCATCCACGTCAGACATGGTTGGGGCCTGTGCAAAGGTATCCCCTTCCAGCCAACAGGTGGTTGCCGTGCCTACAGCTGTGCAGCCAGCTGTGCCTACGATTGTTCAACCGACGGTGACTACGGTGGTCCAGCTGGCCGTGCCTGTGGCCGTGCAACTGGCTGTGGCTGCTGCTGTGCAGCCTGCTTGGGTCGTTCCCCAGGGGGTGCAACAGAAGCAGTGGGGTGCTCGGACCAGGAAGAAACAGGGCGGAAAAGCACAGGAGTCTACGGCTGTCTTGTTTTATTGTGCATGATGTGGAAGGCCGAATCACGCTGCAAATGCGTGTAAGGAGACAGTGCATGTGAATGGTCAGCCATTGGGCAGTTCGGGAAACGCGACGCAGAGCGCGAACGCGAGATGCGTGCCGAAACAAATGTCTCTGCCTCAGCCCCAACCAATGGAGATCTGCTCAGCAGGCTTGCAGCCAGCACCCGCGGTTCAGCAGGTGTTGATGTCTGCACAGCCGAGTCTGTTGTGATTGATTCGGACAAAATACACAAGGTTCCCCTGGATGCCTTTGGTCCCTTGGGTGATGGCATGAGTGTGTTTTTGATGGGTAGGTCAAGTGCCACCATTCAGGGTATCATAGTGCACCTGGGACTGATTGATGCAGATTTTTCGGGACAGATTCACGCAATGGTCTCCACACCCACCCCCCCTCTGACTATTCCAAAAGGCACACGAATTGCTCAGCTTGTTCCTTTTAAGTCTTCTGTTTCCAGAACCGAGGACCGGTCGCGAGGGGACGGTAGCTTCGGCTCTACAGGGCCACCTCAGGTGCGCTGGACTGCTGTCCTGACCAAAGACCGTCCTGAGACGCTGTGTACCGTCTCCATGGTTGGTGCCACGCCATCGGAGATTCACCTTCGTGTCCTCCTAGATACAGGGGCTAACGTGAGCATTCTCTCCCTGGCTGCTTGGCCCCCGCAGTAGCCATTGATCCTGGCAAAGACATCGATTGCAGACTTCGGAGGAGTGAAGCACTGCTACGTGAGCCAGAATCCCGTGGCCATCACGAACCCGGAGGTACAGACAGCCATAATTTGGCCTCATGTTACTGAGATTCCTCAGAACCTCTGACGGAGGGAGGTTTTGGCCGCGTGGGGGGTGCGAATGGGAACGGATTTTTGATTTGGGCCACTGTGATGAAGGGCGCAGAGTGTCCCCCGCCTCCTTTACGGTGGCTGGTGGACAGACCCATCTGGGAGAACCAGTGGCCCCTCCCTCATGACAAGCTAATCGCCCTTCATGAACTTGTACAGGAGCAGTTGGATCAGGGGCATTTGGAACCATCTACCAGTCCCTGGAACACTCCTGTCTTTTGTATCAAAAAGAAATCTGGGAAATGGAGGTTGCTACAAGACCTCCGAAAGATCAATGCCATGATGGAAGGCATGGGAACATTGCAGGCTGGTATGCCATCGCTTACCATGCTTCCTGCGGACTGGCCGGTCCTCATTGTGGATCTGAAGGATTGTTTTTTTATGATCCCTCTGCATCCCGATGACAGACAAAAATTTGCCTTCACGGTACCAACAATAAACAATGCAGAGCCCGCACAGCGGTATCAATGGAGAGTTCTTCCTCAAGGAATGCGGAATTCACCAATGTTGTGCCAATGGTATGTAGCCCGTGCCTTGTCTGGAGTTCGCAAGCAGTTTCCGGAAGCTCACGTCTATCATTATATGGACAACATTTTGGTGGCTGCGCCCACCCAAGATGAGCTGCTGAGGATACAGCCTCAGTTGTTGAATGCTCTGCATTCACATGGACTGCAGGTGGCTCCAGAAAAGGTACAACAACCTCCCTGGAAATATTTGGGGGTCAAAATTCTGGAACGGACAATCCGTCACCAGGAGGTGCAATTTGTGCAATCGGTGAAGACACTGAATGATGCTCAGAAGCTGGTAGGTGTTATCACTTGGTTACATCCTTACTTGGGACTGACCACAGCACAACTGTCTCCCTTGTTTGAATTGTTGAAAGGGGAAACTGATTTAAAGTCACCTCGTGAATTAACCCCTGAGGCACGAAAAGTGCTGGAGGAGGTTCAGCAAGCTGTTTCAGCTTGCCAGGTGTACCGCATTGAACCTTCCATTGATGTCACTGTGTTCATTACCACTCCTGATTTACATCCTACAGGTATCATTGGCCAATGGAATGATGATTGGACTGATCCTCTGCACATCTTGGAATGGGTCTTCCTGCCTCATCAGCCGCATAAGACGGCGACGGCGCTGTTTGAATTGATTGCGCGCTTGATAATCAAGTGCCGGCAACACTGTTTGCAATTGATGGGTGCAGATCCCTCAAAGATCATACTCTGGGTTCAGAGGGAGGAATTTGATTGGAGCTATGCGAACAATGTTTCGCTGCAAAGTGCTCTTGAGGGTTTTTCAGGGCAGATCACACATCATCTGCCTAGCCACAAGCTATTGCAAGTGGCCAAAAATACTCGATTTTCTCTACGACCCAAAAATAGCCAAGAGCCAGTGCAAGGTCCCACCGTCTTCACTGACAGTTTGGGCAAAACAGGAAAAGCCATTGTTACCTGGCAGGATGGATCTGAGTGGCAGGTTTTGGAAGGCCATGAGGATGGGTCAGCCCAACTGGTTGAACTAAAGGCTGCTGTCATGGCATTTGAGACATTTTCCCAGGAACCTTTCAATTTGATCACGGACTCCGCCTATGTTGCCGACATCGCACAGCGATTGGGTTGTTCAGTGTTGAAGGAGGTCAGTAACCCTGCCTTGTTTAATTTACTGAAGGCCCTGTGGTGTGCAATTCAGGCCAGAGTTCATCCATATTATGTTCTGCATGTACGGAGTCACACTAATTTGCCAGGATTTGTAGCGGAAGGTAACGCAAGGGCTGACAAGTTGGCTAACCCAGCGTGGGTAGCCCCTCAGCCTGACGTGCTCACGCAGGCCAAGGCACCGCATGGGTTTTTCCACCAAAATGCGCATACGCTGCAGAAGCAGTTCCAACTGACGGCCACTGAAGCTCGTGAAATTGTCGAGTCGTGTGACGACTGTCACGCCCTTGGTGCGCCATTGCCGGCAGGGGTTAACCCCAGAGGCCTTAAAGCCTTGGAGCTTTGGCAGACTGACGTCACCCAGGTCGCCGAGTTCAGCCGGCTCAAGTATGTGCATGTCACGGTGGACACGTTCTCCTCTGCGATGTGGGCTTCTGCTCACACAGGAGAGAAAGCCCGAGATGTCATTGCCCACTGGAGGCAGGCCTTTGCTGTTCTTGGCATACCTTCTGCTGTGAAAACCGACAATGGTCCTGCTTATGCCTCGCAGCAGGTACGGCAGTTCCTACAGTCGTGGGGTGTGTCACATAACTTTGGCATCCCTCATTCTCCGATGGGACAGGCGATTGTAGAACGCAATCATGGTACACTCAAGCGTGTTCTTCAGAAGCAGAAACGGGGAATGCAGGGTGAAACCCCACACAGTCGGTTGGCAAAGGCTTTGTACACCATCAATCACCTTACAGTGCCGCAGAACTCAAATAATCCTGTCATTTTGAACCATCATCTCTCGTTGCAGGCTTCGGACGGTGAGCAACAGCCTCGAGCGAAGGTACGGGTCCGAAATTTAGTCACCAAGCAATGGGAAGGACCTTATGACCTAATCGCTATGGGGCGAGGGTATGCGTGTGTGTCCACAGACACTGGGACACGCTGGCTACCTTCAAAGTGTGTCCGTCCTGAACTGCGACCACAGAGGCAGAATTCAGCTGACAGGCAAGGTGGAAGCCGTGATCAACTTGAAAACCACCAAGTGGATGAATCCTCGAGTGATCACTCTGATGATTCCTCCACAGACAGCGATTGAATTTGTATATATTCCCTTTGTAAAATTGTTCATTTTCTTTTTCTGTTTTTCTTTTTTAAAAGTTAAAAGGGTGAGATGTTACCCTGGTTTTTCTGAGTTTTTTTTTATTAAGCCTTTTGAATTTCATAATGGAGTCAGATCTTTTAGTTACTGTACAATATTAGTGCAGCTTTCTACCTTTCCCACAGATGTAACATAAACAAATCCTTTGTTTTTCATTCTTTGTCCTTTGTTTGCATATTTCTAACCTGAAAAACAACTGTAACTGACAGTTGGTCTGGCCACTGAGGCTGAGGGGTGCAAACCCCAAAAAGCCAATCTCCTGCTAGACCCACAAATGTATAAAAAGTAAAGAATAAACAAAGAGGCGCTCTTCCTCCTCCTCCTCTCTCCGCTCTCTGAGCAGTGAGCTGGGATCAGAAGGACCTCTGCATTGCAAAGATCTCTTGTCTACGCGTGATTGCTTTGTGTGTCTCGGTGACAGTGCACCACACATTTAAGGAAGAGCCGTCCATCCTACCTGCTAGAGCATCAAAACTGGGTTTAGAGAAATAAAAGCAGGTTTTGGACAGTTCAAAGCCTGCCTGTGGTTAACAACAGGTTGATGCTCTGCCTGCCTTGTGCAAGATTTCTCAACAGTGTCTTTTGCCCAGGTAGTGAACCTTTGCATCATTTTGGATGACTTTCTAGTCCAGAAAAGTTTGTGTTTCTCCTTACAGACACTTCAGGGCCATCTTAAAAAATGACAAAAATATTTTTATCTCTCTGTTTAGATGTATAGTTCCTAAGAACATCAACTCCAAAGATCCATTTCCCTGTTGTGCTACAGGGTTTGTTTGTTTTCTGTGGCATTAAAGAGAGACCTTGACCAGCAGATAATTCTGACACAGATAATTTATTGCACAAGACCATCCACTGCTCTTCAATTACAGAAAGCTCAAAGTCTGCTATGGGAAGCACCACTGCTTAAGCACAGCTTTCAGAAAACACAGAAAAATCTCACTGACTCCTTGCAGATGCATCTTTTTTTCACAGGCTACTTCTGACTGTCTCAGAGGAGCACTTCCAGCAGCAAATACACAGCTCCAAGGGAGGCAGCTCCAGGTAGTTTCATAAGTCATTTAAACAAGAGGAAGGGGTGCACCCTGATTTTCAGATACTGCCCACTAAATACATCACAGAGCATGCTTGAGCACTCCTCTTTGAGCCCACCTGTCTTGGTTTGGAAAGACAGGTGTCTGCCAAGGAAAGCCAGAACCTCTCTTGGAATAGAGAATGTAAACCCTCTACTTCTGAATTATTATAATTTTGAAATTAAGGAGCTTTTAGGCAAAGATATGGGAATAGGAAAAACAGTTCTTTATTAGGAACATTAAAAATAAAAATGTAGTAGTACAAAAAAGCAAACAAGCAAAAAAGAAAACACTAACAGTGTCAGAATACAACCTGACACCCTATTGGTCAGAGTGTTGGTAGCAGTCCAATTAAGTCCTCCTGGAGTGACAGATGTGGTTCTGTTGGAGCAGAGATGATCCTGTAGAAGGGTGTAGTTTTCCTCTGAAGGTCAAGTGGTGGTGAGGTGGGTCCAGTCTTCCTCTAGGCATCCAGGGTAAACAGGTTCTCCTGGTGTTCTGACTCTCAGATTTTATCCAGGTAGGAATGCTTGGCTCCTCCTGCTGGGTGGAGCATCTCACAAGGGGATGATGTAATTTTATCAGTCATGCAGTGAGCCTTAATAGCCCATTAACAGCAGATATCCCCCCAGAGGGAGGATGAGTTGTGAAAGAGATAAAGAACACTGCCTCAT
>JANEHK010000076.1:1352865-1372220 GCA_025960845.1 Tachycineta bicolor | reverse complement strand
TACTGAAGATAGGAAGCACCTCTCCATCCAAAACACTCTGAAAAACAGAAGTAAACCCAGACTTTTTCAGGTCTCCACTGATTTCCAAAGCCAGTAAGTGCATCAGTCTTCCTAAACCTGTTTCCTAAACCTGGGAAAAAAAGTGATCAGCAGCACATCTTAGAACTAAGAACGTGCCTGTAATAAATCGCTAAGCCAAATTCAGTTAATCAAAATTTAGACTTTTATTTTGAGACTTAAGCACAGTCTCCAATAGCCACAATTAAAAGGGACAGTGTCGAACCCCGGGGTTTCGGCGCTGGGTGAACGCGGTAACAGACTCTGTCCGTCTGTCACCCCCTCTGATCACACATTGGGTCCAATACCACTGGTTTTTATACAGTCTTCCGCTGAGAGTGGACTGAGACCGTAGGACTCCTCCTCTGTGGTAGCTTCATTAGATATTCATGTTTAGGTCCAGGGTCCGTTGAATGGATTTTCAAAGTGGAACAATGCTGTGATTGCCGTGTCCAGAGAAGGTTTGGAAATGTTAAATCAGGCCGGAACAGATAAGATATTGATCTGATCTAATCATTCGCTCGTTAGTGCGCTCATCTCCCATTTTCTGCTCTTTGTGCTTTTCTGTAAGGTTCCCGGCATTCTTTCTTTTCCCTTAACTCTCGTGTCCCTCTGTGCAGTTTTAGTCTTAGTTAACCCTAAACACACTTTTAGGTTTACTGATCTTAAACCAGGCTTAAAGTAGATCAATTTTACATAGTATATTATTACATTTTACAGTGAATCAATTACATATCATATAACTTAACATGAATTAACTTTGGACATATATCACAGTGCCCAAGGAAAATTCTCCATGAACCAAAAGTTCAACAGAATGTAATTACCTCTAAAGCAGCACCTGAATGTCACAATTACAAATCAGTCTTTGGAGCTTGTAACCCTCCTTTCAATTCAAAGTTTAAGGCAATATCAACATATCAAAAACCAGGGTCTTTCTTGTGAAAAACTGATCTCTAAACACATGGTCAACATATTGCCAAATTGAAGAGGCACCTCAAAAGAATGACAACACGAACTTTTGGAACTTCAAATAAACAAATTTGAACTAATCAATCTGGAAAGTCTGTCTTCTATTTGTGCCTTTGGATTTGCTGTTTTATGTTTCTTTATTTGTCTTAGCTGTTTTTTTGCTTTCAATTACACAGGCCCCTCCTTATCCTAACCTCTGAATCTCCCTGTGTTGTGCCAGCCAGGAGGCAAGCAACAAGACACCGTAGTCATGGAACATCAAATGTGAGTTAGAGGATGAGCCAGTGTCCTGGGTTTGACTGTGTATCCCCAATCGTCTGTTGGGTGCAGGGGGGAGGGCAAGCACGGTTTGTTTTTCCCCAGGAAAACTCTGCTCATCGGAGTGACCTTGAAGCGGGGGAGTTGGAACCCGGCACGGCTGAAGAAGCTCTGTTGTTTTTTTTTCCCCGGCAGTTAGTGTAGTGCTAGCGTAGTTAGACGCTGTAGAATAGCTGAAGCGCTTTTTTTTGTTTTTTTCCTTTTCCTTTTTTTCCTTTTTTTCCCTTTTTTTCTTTTTTTGCTCTCTCCTCGGAACCGTTCCAACCTCCCCGGACTGAGGACCTGGGGAAGCACCGGGGGCCTCCACAGGGGACCCACCCCACCAAGACCAGCCCTGCACATCTCCTTTTCTCCCAACGCCAGTGGAGACGGAGCGGTGGAGCACCGTGACAACCTTCAAGAGGAGAGACTTTTCTTTAAGTTTGTTATCCCTCCGTAAGCGGCACGAAGCTCTTGTCATCGGGTATTGTGCTGGGAGTGCTTTGCCTGTGTAATAAACAGGTTTTTTCCACTTCTCTCTGAGGAAGTCTTTTCCCGAACCGGTTGGGGGGAGGGAAGGGGGGCCCCTCAGGAGCATTTCTCCCAAAATCTGCCTGAAACCACCACAGCCAGAAGAGACTCCTTCTACAAAGGCTGTTTGTTTTGCTCTCAAAGCAATTTTTTTTTGGTGCATCCCCTCCACGACAAGGGTATAACACCAATAGTTGTCCATTCCTCTGGAGTGGGGACTATTTGCTGTTTCACAGGTCATCAGAAGGTAGCAAGCAGTTTACCAGATGTGGCATTTATCACCTCAAGTGGAACTATTTTCTTTATGGGAACCCTGGTTTTTAAGATTTTATCAGATCACTATGATTACAAAAGCCTCACTTACATGCTCAAAAGTTCCTTTAAGACCTGTAGTTCAAGGTTTATTTGTTCTAGGTGGTTTTCAACTTGGAGGAATGACTTGCAGACACAAGCAATTTGTCCTATAAGCTTTGACTGACCAGTTGCAAAGTACACTCAAACCGCACCTGCCTCCTGAGCAAAATTCCATCAACTAACCAAAAGATGTTCTTTTAAGAATATTTTTTAAAAAGAGGGAAAAGAAGGGGGGAAAGGGCTTGCAGCAAAAAGGAAGTTTCAATTACTTTGTGAAATCAAGCAGAAAAATTAAGATCCAAGCAAACTTTATCAGCTCTGACAAGCAAATGCTGATGCCTTTGTTTCCTACGTGTGCAAAACTTTAACTAAGGAGGGGTGTGTGTGGTTTTGGGGCTGATTTTTCTTCTTTTTAAGCCACAGAAATATGCCCCTTTTTTTTTTTTTTTTTTAACAACATGCTTTGCTACAACTGGGTTTCATAACTATATTCGAATGAGGGAACTGGCAGAGAGCTACCACAAAGCAGCTGGTCTTTCTCTAAGCATCCACCATTTCCATGTGTCAATAGTACTTCACGACCACATTTATCTATGTAAAAACCCACATTAATAAGCCCTTTTCCTGCCTGCAGAGCATGCCAAGCAGAGTAACAGTGCAGATAACATAAGAACTTAGAGCAGGTTAAGAGACTCCAGAGACAAAATACACAAAAGGCCAGATTTTTCGAATTAATTTTGCATCCACACATTTTTTCAAGGCAGTTTGGCTCCTATTAAGCATTTCATATTCAGTTTGTAGTCTGCAGTCTGGGGGGGGGGCGACTGGAGAGGTCTGTGGGAGCACAGCAGTACTCTGAAGGTTGCAATATGAGGAGCTGTGGTCCCCTGAAAACCGAGTTTTTAGAGGGCTCACAAACTGCCCACTGCCCCATTCAAGCCCTACACTGCTCCTGCTGAACAAACCATCTTCTCTGCCAAAACCCCCCACTGGCTCCCAAGCCCCTGAGGGCAGGTGGGCTGCAAGCTGGTGGAGCAGTTATTTCCACCGCCTCAAGGACCAGAAAGTCTTATTTGCTTAGAAAATAAAATTCAGTCCAAGAGCAGGTCCTGGGCAGACATAAATGAGACTTCAGTTCTAAGTGGAAAGTTCTCCACAAGACATTTTCATAGCAACGCAGAGACTGTTTTGGCACCAGAGGAAAGCCAGAGCACTCGTGCTGCTCTACAATTCCAGCTCCCTGGTTGTCCTCTCAGTTTAGCTCAGTGCAGGATGACCTTAGCCCAGACACGGGCAGTGTCCCTTCCACAATGAGCCAGTTTAGGGGCAAATATTCTAGCTGAGCAGCTCCACTGCAGAGCAGCTTTCCAGGAGTCTGGAAAAACCACTGTCATCACCCCAGAAATGCTTCTCCAGAGTATCACAGCCACAACTCAATTTTGAGGAACCCATGCTACATCTCAGTACACATCTGCACACTATGAACACCCAGTAAAGCAGCAAGCTTCTGGAATGCTGCATCTTCCACCCTTGCCTACAAATCCACACAAAGGCCTTTCTTGCTTCATCAATGACTCCAGGGATGCTGCTGTCAACCCCTTGATCCAGCCTGCCTTCCAGGGAAGAAAGGTGATGCTGCTCTGCCCCAGGTCTTCACTCTGCTCATGACTGTACAAACAGCTGGACCAGAAAGAGCCACCAATTAAAGGGGTTTCAAAAATAATTAGCTCACATCAATCTGATGCAAAGCAGAGTTGGGGAAACAAGCCCAGATGAAGGGCTCTGGGAGGCATAGCCAGCAGAGCTTGATCGTGCAGCAGCTCTCCCACTGCAGATGCAGGACCAAGGCACAGATCTGTGCTTCCCAGCTCATCCCCTCCCTCAGAGCTCCCAAGGGTTAATTGGGATATGCAATAGTCTCTCTGTGGCTATCAGGCTATTTTGGCTTGCCAGGCCATCAGAAGAACAGCTACATGGGAAATTAATGAGCAATCTGTGTATCTGATATTGTATTAGCAAAAAAAAAAAAAAAAAAAGTCATTAAAAACAAAAACATATGCCTTCTCGTTGCTGCTCCACATGGGAGCACAGCACAGGGTCATATTTTCTTAGGTATTTTGGAAAAAACAAGTTTGGGAGACACCTCAGGCCTGGTGTTGCACAGACTGTCCACCTGCAGACCCCAACTTTGATCCCCTGTCTTGAACAGCAGCTGGGCTTGTGCAAACAGCTTTGGTGGGATGGGAAAATAACACATTGGGCTTACAGCACCCAACTGCACCAGGGGGCAATTGCACTGAGGTTTTGCTGGCAGGCAGCAAAGGGGTTTATTTTGTCTTCTTAAGCACAGCCCTGAGCAACCCGGGGGGAGAGTAGGGAGTGCAAACAGGACCTTTGCCAGCCACCTCCCAGGCAGGACCATAGACATCCACCAGCAGGAAGGTGAACAGCCCTGATACTGTGAGCCCCAGGGAGGGGATGGGTGATTAGAAGGATGGGATGGATTTACCAGTTGTATTAGTCTTTCTGAAGCAGGAAGAGGAGCTCCACTCCCTCCCCACAGCCACTGCTGTGTCCTGGCACCTTCCGTCAGAAAAAATACTCTATTAAATAAAGTTTGCAGCTAAAAAAAGCCTGGAGGAGCAATGGGCAGCCCCTGCAATGGGGAGGCACTGAGCAACCTGCCAGTTACATGGGGAGATCCTGGCAGGGCTGAGACAAGGCTTTGGCAGGAGGGCTGCCCTCTGTGGCAAATCCATGTAGGCTGGGTGTCTCCAGTGGATGACTGCTGTGAGCAGAGCAGCTTCCCATTGTGGGGACGGACCTGTCCTGAGGATGCACCCAGACAAAATAGGCCAAGCAGCACCCAGACAAGGGCCTGCAGCAAAGCAGTGATGGCCATGCTGGTTCAAATCCATGTGCCTGGGGCTCAGCCAAGGAGATAAAGGCAGGGAGCAGAAAGGACACAGAGGGCAGAAAACCAGGAGCCAGGAACTATCCCATGAGAGACCAAGTGCTGGCCACCACCTCGTCAGTGTTTCTGTCCAAAAGCCAAGACTTACTTTCCTTTCTAAACTCTACTCCTCCAGCTTAAAATAGAAAACTAACAAACAAAAAAGTAAACAAAAATAAAAAGTTCCCCATCCTTATACCACCAAAGGAAGAGGCAGGAATGGGAGAAGCATAGCCCTCCAACCTGGACACCCTCAGACAAAAGTCCAAGCTAACACTTAAGCCTTGAAGCTTCACTTGAGCCTCCAGGTAAGATTTCCAAGACTGCCACAGGCTTAGGGACAGGTCCTCTCCTGCTCTTGTTCTATTTTCAAACAATGACATTTCCAAAACAAAGTGTTTTGCAATCCTTGAGCAATTCTTTCCTTTTCCAATAAAAAGTGAAATTCTCTTCATTCTAAGCCAGTCAAGTCTCTCAAACACAGGCACAAACACCAGCTCCAAATCCATCCACTCTGCAAATGGCCACATCAGAGCTCTCACCCCAGGCTCCACACTGGGCTGGCTCCAGGCAGGTCTTGCTGCACCACTGTTCATGGAAGACTAGGAAAGGTTAAATTTTAACTTGAAACTTCTTCCCTAAACTGCCTGACTTGTCTTCTGAACCTCCCTCCTGTAATTGAGGGATTTCATTTAATCTATTTAACTTCCAAGTATGCTCCTTCTGCCCATAACTTGCCTCCCCAAAAAGAAATTGCTTAGTGTCTTGCAATATTAACATATATAACTGAAAATCCATGGAGCTGAACATGACCTATTTCTCATAGCAATATAAATATTTCCAGGTCCTAGCAAAGACACAGTAAAAGTAGCTCTACAGCAAAATGAAACTGAAGCCAATAGAGATTTGCTTTGAAAGAAATTAATATGAATCAAATCCAAGGAAGCAGATTTCATGGCACAATCTGCCTGTTAACTGTCCAGTAGTCTCCAAAATTGCCAGTCCAAAGGCAACATACAGTAAAATTCACATTCTGTGATCACTCAGACAGACATCTGGTGCAAAAGCTTGCACTTTAAAATAAAAACCCATTGAAAGCACTTCTTAAAGAGTTTTGCAGTTTAAAAACAACACCTAGGAACTATGTGGGACTGAGCAATTTAATCCCAAAAGAAACATGGGCAGTGCCAGCGCTCATCCCTGGATCCAGCTGGGAGAACACAAGGGGTTAAACATGCGGTGGGCTCTTGCAGCAGGAGCATGAAGGGCCTATTTAAAAAGAAGAACCAGAAATAAGGAATTTTGCCAGTTTTTACCCCTGATAAATCCACATTCCCATCTGTCAGCTATCGTTATCCCCAGAGCTGCTGAAGTGTTTTTGGCTGTAACTATGCATGACTCCATCTTTGAGTAATGGAAATAAAGTATGTGCATTGCGACTGCAGTGTTCCTTTCCCAACCCCAGAAAAAGAAAGGCAGAGCAGGAGGAAGTCCTAGAGAAGCTCAGGAATTTTGTACAGAGAAGTTGGAAAGCTGTTCACACCATCAGCTGCCCACTGCACCAAACCTGCCTGGGGAAGAGATGCCTACAGCTTGTAAAGGAGATGCCAAGTTTTAGCCTAACACAGCAGGTCTTACTGTCTGCAATAGCAAATAAATACCCTTCCAGATTCACAAGTCAAATTTAGCTGGCAATTGATAGTCAGCAAACATTTGGAAGCAGTATTGTAAAATTAAACAAAACTATCATTTACAGGAAAGCCTGCCTTGAGTACAAATTATAGAATTTTTAAGTTTATCTGGGAATGCCTTGCCCCTGAGTTCTGTATAATTATTCCTAAATCTTTCAGGAAAGAATGCAAATATTTTCAAACCGTAATTCATTGACTCATTTAAACTTTTATGCATATTTTGATACCTAGAAATTATTCCCTACTTTCTACAACTATTTTTCAGGATCCTACTGAGCCAGTTGGGCAGCAAGTGGACCCACAGCCCTTGTTTTGGCAAGGCTGGACAGGAGCACCAGGCTCACCTGGCACCCTTGCCTGCTCCCAGACTGTTTCAGCAGCAGCTTCAGGGCTGGTTTGTAGCAGCACCGTTCTAGCCAGGCTGCTCCCCTCACAGAACTTTCCCCATAAGGAAGGCTGCTGAAAAGACTGGCTGTTCTCATGGGAGTTACGGCAAGAAGAGGTATAAAGGAGGGCTGAGTTATGTGGAGTTTTCACTAGCAAGGCACCTGCACCAGGATCCCCTTGGTGGGCTGGATTCAACAGGGCTGAGCAGCCCTGAGCCCTGTCTCTTCCATCCTCCTCTACCAACCAAGACACAGCTCTTCAACCAGCCCCAATTAACTCAAGTTAATTAGCAGAAGCCACATGGACAAAAGCAGTCACACCTTTCCCAACCCCCCATAAAAGTGTTTTGTTTTGCAAAGGCAAATAAGGTCAACTCATCCTCTGCTCAGGACCCTCCAGCAGTCAAGACCTTAATCTACCAATGGAAACAAATTGAGATACATTTCTAAAGAAAGTCACCTGCAGCCAAATGGCAGAGGGCATGCATCCCCCAGGACATCTGCAAAGCCACACACACAGACCCCTACACTCCTCACGGCACCCCTGGGTAAGCACCCACTGCTCCATGGGGACCCATTCTGCTCCAGCCTAGTACTGTGCCAGGGTCAGCCATGTCCTGCCTGCCAGCACTCGGCTGCTCTGAAACCCTCATGCACCCACTACTACGCTACAAAGGAAAAAAAAAAACCCAACCAAACAATAGCCAGCCTTACCTTCTCAAAAGGTCGCACTCACGCTATTGTATTTTCCTCTGAGTGACATTATTAATTTAAAAGAGCTCAGCAGTGGGTGCTATCCCCCGATGCTCATGGCAGCTCCTTGGCACAGCAGCTGGGTGCTGTAGGAGGCAGGCACTCGCAGCCTCAGGAGCTTCGCCACCGTTCACAATTACTCAAACATGGAACGCAAACAAGTACGACATCAAGGTTAGGCTGCAGCAGCTACTAGGCTGCAGCAGCTACAGACGAACAATATCCATGATGCACATCCACTGTCACAGATCAGTGCTTCTGATATGGTGAACTGGGAGATCAAAGGACCTAGTTTCTTCCTCTGGGTGGAAGCAGGTCACTGGATTCCCTCCCTCGCAAACAGGTAAGCCCAAGAGTTTTCATTACAAAGATGAGAGAACCTCATGCAAAATGGATTTAAACCTAACTCCACTAAGATGCGTTGGTGCTCCAAACCACTGTGATGATGCTCCAAACCACCACCAGGGTCCCAGCAGTACAAAATCCCTTCACCTCCTCTCCAGTGAGCAGTTGTGAGCTTTCTTCCATGCCTGGAGCTGGGGAAGGGAGGCCAGGCCAGGTACAGAGCCCTTGCACTCCCTCCTCATCCCACTGCCATGCTCGGGGAGCAGGGAGGCAGGAGCATGTAAAACCAAACCAGCAATCGATTGCACTGGAAGAAAGCAATCTCATTATGAGAGCTAATGAAAGCAAACTGCAATTATTATGTAAACAGCATTGAATCATTAGCAGACGCTATTAAAGCCATTTTTCCCCCCACCAAGAAGAAAAGCGTATGGCCCTATGGCACCCTCAGTTCTGTCTCTAAACGGAGCCAAAACTCAGGAGGAAGCCTGTTTGTTTTCCTCCAGTCCAAACTAAACCAGCAGCACCACTGTGATATATGTCCTAAAGTTAATTCGTGTTTGAAATATGTTTGTATTGTAATTCACCCATGTAAAATATAAGTTCTATTTCTACTCAAATATATTATAAGAAAACTGAGACAGAAGTTACACGGAAAGGGGTACGAGGAATTTCCTGTTGGGAGCACAGTACACAAAAAGGGACATGAGAAACTATGCTGAGAATTACACCAAAAGGGACACGGGGATACCTCTGCCGGGAATCATTAAGAGAAACACAAAGACAACGGAAAAAGGAGATGAAGAACCCGGGAACCGAATGATCACATCAGATCAGTATCTCATCTGTCTCCTCCGGACATTACCATCTCTACGACACACCTGGACTCGACGATTAAGGACATTGTTTGCCCGGGAAAATCCATTCAGAACACCAGAACCCGAACATGAATATTTAATGAAGCTGCCGCGGACGGGGAAAACATCGGAGCCCTGATTTTTCTCAGCGATCCAGTGTATAAAAAGAGGCAGCTTCAAGCCAGAAATGTGAACTTGGGGGTGGCATACTGGCAAAGTGTGTTACCGCGTTCACCCAGCGCCGATCCCGGGCTCGATGCTGTCCTTTTAATTGTGGCTGTCTGAGACTGTCATTTTGTCTCTCAATAAAATTCTAAAATTTTGATTTCTAAAATTTGGTCAATCGTATTTATAACAACCACTTTGACCCCTGATCTGCATGCTGGGTGTTTGCCAGCTGTTCCCAGTGCCACTGCCCAGGCAAAGGGACATGGGTACTACTGCTTCACTGCCTTGGCTCACCAGGCACCCTGTGCTCCCCCAGGACTGCTGGCCACCACACTTTAGAAACCCTAAAGTTGGCAGGTACACAAAAAAAAAAATCCAGCCCACACTATTCAGAGCAAAGGCAAAGCCCACCTGGGTGCCCATATGCAGCTGGCAAGGGATTGATTTTCCATCAGACTTGTAATTGTGCCTGTTTCTTTGATCACATAAGTGCTCTGTCCCTCCCATGGGAATGGGGCAAGGAAAGTCAAGGAAGGTGTAGAAGGATATTTATCCCCCTTATTGCACGGCTCTCCCTATCACTAATTTCTTTCCAATAGCAGCACTCACCTCAGCTGGGTGAAGCTGCTTGCTTTTTAATCTTCCATGGGGCAAAGTTACCTTTAAAACAAATAAACGAGCCAGATCCCTTGCAAAGAGGACACTGCCAGCCAGTTGGCTATAAAGACACTCAAACAAGATCTTGACGTTTGTAGGAAAAGCAAAAAACTGCATTTCAGCCCAGTAAAAATCCTGGCTCCATCTTTATGTTCCAAGAACGCTGAATCAAAACAGGCTCAATTCTTTAAAAAGAGTAAAAAGAAGCAAAAAGTTTGTATTAAAACCCATGTAATCTTTTAAAAACACCATTATTAGAACTTGTAGTACCAGCCAAGAATGATTTATCACCCCCTGTAATCACAGCCTGCAACAGAGCTTTTTATACCAAACTGTCAATGCTACAAAGCTAAAGCCTCAGCTCATAATTTCTTAAAGCTGGTCCTCTGCTGCCAGGAAATCCCCTAAACCCCAGGATTTGGGGATCCATAGCACTGCTGCTCCTCCATCAGTGCCACGCAGGGCAATGTAACCCAACACAGAGCATCCAGCACAGGTTCTGCACAGTGCTTCCAAGCAGGAGGATAAGTCAGTGTAGGTAAATAAATCACCCAGGGTTATTTCAGCTTCTTTCAAAAGGAAAGTCAACGGGCCATTGTCTTGGATTATGTAACCTAAAAATGTGTATTCTATTTCATCTGCTGAAGGCTGTTTTTTGGGAAATGTGTTATCCTCCTTACTCCAGGGGGGAGGGAGGAGGATGCCTTCTGATAATGGCCTGGACATTAAAACCAGGTGGGGCAGTGTTTCTTATCTCTTTCACCACCCCTCCATCCTCCAGGGGAACCATCTTCTGATAATGGGCCATTAGGGCCCACCAGTGACATGACACATTCCATCATCCCATTGTGAGATGCTCCACACAGTGGGGGAGGAGCCAGCTGTTCCTAGCTAGATAAAAACTGGGACTGAAGAACACAAGGTATCCGTTTTTTTCCACTGGATTCCCGGAGGAAGACTGGACCCATCTCATCACCAGTGGACTTTGTACAGGACCATCTCTACTCCACAGAACCACATCTGTTTTTGTACTACAACATTTGTATTTTCCTTTTTTTTTTTAATAATATTCCTAGTAAAGAAGTGCTACTCCTATTCCCATATCTTTGCCTGAAAGCCCCTAATTGCAAAATTATAATAATTTGGAGGGAGGGGGGTTTACATTGTCCATTCCAAGGGAGGCTCTAGCTTTCCGTGGCAGAGAACTGTCTTTCAAAACCAAGACAGCCATAAAGGCTTTAACTGAATTTTCTGATGCAAGAAGGAACGTACCTTGAGTTGCCTGGTTTTCACAAAGCAAGCAGTCAGAGCTCTCTGAAAACCAGGCACCCTGACATTTGGGGCTTTCCTGTGAAGTTGTTACTCTAACACACCCCAAATCACCAGTAATTTCTAGAATAGCACTACAAACCACAGGAAGTTAAACTGACTGCACATTACTTTAACTAACCAAAGAGTGACCCCTGGAAAGGAACAGCTACTGGATGTTGTGGTTCTGTAGAAATTCAATTACCAAAGCCAATTTCCTATGAGCATTTTTTAAAAAGGAAAAAGAAGGGGAAAAAAAAGAAAAAAGAAAAAAAAAAAAAAAAAAGGCAGCAACAATACTGACAATGGATAAGGGCCACATATTTTCACCTCCCAAAAGCTGCAGCCTCACCTGAATGAGAACTGCTCCTATTCTGACAAAAACGTCCAAAAATATTTTAAACATTTCATCATTGTTTGCTCCCATCTGAATTTGCTTAAAATCCAGACAATTCTCAGCTTCTAAATTGGAAACATTAAGAGAAACACTCCTTCAAAATCCTTTGCTCAGGGTACCCCCTCTCCGCCATCTACGTACCTTTCCAACACCAAAGCTTGCAGAGAGAGAAGTCCCTCACAAGGAACTCCCACAAATCCAAGTCCATCAGCCACTGGTTGTCTAAGCCAGAGAAAATATGAGCAGAAATACAGGAAACTAACAGATTTTATTTCTCTGCTTAGAAGATGGACAACAAAAAAAGTATTTCTAAGAGTGTTTTTAGGGAGGTGGGGAATCTGGCAATGTTTTACACTGGGAAAGAGGTACTATAGTTCTAATTTCACATTAAAATCAACAATGAGTAGCCCTTATTAAGATTGATCCCATCATCTGGTATCCCCACACATACTTTTTAAGCACCATCTCCATCCTTTCAAGCACTTTGCCAGTGAGGTGATGCACTGCTGCCCTTGAGGAACGTCACCCCATCCCACCTCCCTCCTCACCCAGGACCCACAGAGATGAGAGGTGACAGGCTGCAAGGCATGAAGTAACAGGGAAGATGATTGAGCCAACCACAGCCATTTTCAAACAGAAAACACCATCCTAAGAAAACTACCACAGCCACATCCTCACTGGGCAAAGCCTGCCAACAGCCCACATGGCTGCCACCAGCTCTGCACACATAAAGCCTCTAACACTTTCTCACCAGGTCTCCTCTTCCCAACATGCTATTTTTATCTGAGCACCTTTCCCGGACCAGAAAGATGTAGACAAGAAAATTTTCTGTCACAAACATGGTGCTTCAGCCACAGCTTCTGCAGGCTGCACGTATTCTGCACAGGCAAAGAAAAGCACAAAAATCTCTCCTAGAAAAGCAAAATAGCTCCATGAAACTTCTTTAACAAACCAGGAAGCCGGTAAGACAGGCTACAACAAAGTAGTAATCTCTCTTAATTAAAACACTTGGCAATGAAAAAAAAAGAATACACACAGCAGCTTTCTTCCTGAGATGCACAAACCCCAGTGAAGAGCACAAACCGCACCTTTCTAGACACCAGAGGGGTTTGCCATGGGGCATCTTGGAGCACACAAGGTAATTTAGGGAACAAGAGGGAAATTTACTGGGTCCTCAAATTGCTTAGTAATGGGAGAAGGAAGTTATCTTCATAATCTCAAAAGAAAGAGAAAGCAGGAGGATTGTGAGGAATGCAAGGAGGTTATTGCCCAGGAGACCAGGACTGGCAGCTCACTCAATGTTGGTGAGGAGACACACATCCTGACCTCTCTGGCTAGCAAGAATTTCCTTCCCCCCACCAAAAAAAAAAAAAAAAAAAAAAAAAAAAAAAAAAAAAATCAGGTCCCTGAGGATTGCTCCTCTTCTGGGAGGAAGCAAAGAATTTTGCAACAGACCAAATAATCCTGATGCTCCATCCTAGTGCTGCCCACACCTGCGGGAGATGTCAAGGACTGAGCCTGTGCAACTCAACACACATGCACATCCACGGAAATCCATGGTGAGTCCATGGGAATGGCTATGTGTGAAGAGGACAGGAGATGAGAACCACACATCTGACACCTCTTGAGAGGCACTGGCAGTCCTTCCCCATCCATGCAGGTTCCAGGGTTGGCAGCAATCCATTGCACAGAACCAGGACAGTGGGGTGTGCACAAGCCACCATCCAATGCCAAGAGCAGGCTAAGACCGCAGACCACCACCTCAAGGAACTGGGACCTTTCCAGCCTACTGACAGTGGTCACAGCCCTATTGGGCAGATGCTACCTGCACCTCCAAGACAGAAAATGCTCATCTGGAACCTTCTCCCATCAGAGCCATCTCACACACAGGAGAGTGATGCTTCATCCTGAACTTCTTTGGCTCCATAGGTACCAAGGAAACACCATGGCAGAGGGAAGATGCAGAGACCCAAAACAGCACCTTGCTGTTGTGTTGGCCTTGCTCTGCTGCTGTTTCAGTATGAATAGAAAGCCTGTTGACATACGAAAGCCACAGAAAATCTCCCTGAAACTACAAAACAGTATTGAAAACATTGTGCAGCTCAGGCCTTCTGCACAATGTACACAATTCAGCCTCTTAAAAAACAGCTACATGTCTAAGGAAACATCTGATAATTAAGGCAATTTTAACAATAGATAATAATTTGACTGTGAATTGTATGGAATGTAATGACTGCTTATTCTGGCAGAAAAAACAGAACTTTCTATGAAGTGTCTGCCAAGGAAAATGATACTCCCACTCAGCCCAGACCACTGCAAGCAGTTGCTGCTAGCCACATGCTTCACGCTGCCAGCTGCTAGGACATCATACACCGCTGCAGCCGAACAAAACCACGTGCTGCACATTTGAAGAGAAAAAGCAGTGTCCCAGGCAAGCGGCGGCTGGAGCCATGACTCAGCTGGGAGCCGCTGCCGCCAGCTTTAGCCAACACTCACTGAGCCACATGGCCACCAGCGCCAGACACCAGGGCGCTCGTCGGTGGCCTGCAGGCACCTCGCACACTGCCAGCTCCCCCCCCGCTGTTTCCAGTTGCTAAATGACATTAGAAGCAGCTAAAAATACTTCAAGCCATTCTCTCATTTATTTTTCTGTGCCAGCAGTTGTGTTTGACATGGGGATGTTCTCCAGCAGTCACTTCCCCACCCACAGGTGGCCAGGCAATCACTCCATTAAAGCATGCCAGGCACGAGAAAACCCCCTGCCTGACAAGGACCACTGTCTTCATTGGACAGGAAGCATGGCAAATAGGCACAGCTGGTGGCCAGGTCACTCCACACCTTCAAGCAGACCTCAAAGATGACCAGGTGTAATCTGATACCTCTCATAACACAGCAAGTCCAGAGCTGCCTTGTGCAAACCAACTGCAAGAGGCTCAGCAGTGCCAGACAGCATGAGTAACACTTGCCTGGAGGGGATCCAGAAACCATTTCTCAGATGGAAGGGGCCACATGGAAGAGAAGCGTGTGAAAAACTAAAGCAGCATTTGCTGAACTTGACATGTAAAATAATGGGCTGGTTTTGGCTGGAGTAGAGTTAATTTTCTTCACAGTGGTTAGTATGGGACTATATTCTGGATTTGTGCTGAGCATAGGGTTGATAATACAGAAAAGGATTTGTTATTGCTGAGCAGGGCTTACACACAGCCAAAGTCTTTTCTGCTTCTTGTACTGATATGCTGGCAAGGAAGTTGGAGGTGCATGGGAGATTGGGAAGAGACACAGCTGGGACAGGTGACCCCAACTGACCAGAGAGAGATTCCAGACCATATGACATCATGGTCAGTATATAAAGTGGGGGGAAGAAGGAGAAAGGGGAGGGCATTTGGAGTGATGGTGTTTGCCTTCCCAAGTCACTGTTATGTATGATGAGGCCCTGCTCTCCTGGAGATGGCTGAACACCTGCCTGCCCAAGGAAACAGTGAATTCCTTGCTTTGCTTACATGCTCAGCTTTTGCTTTCCCTGTTGCACTGTCTTTTTCTCAACTCACAAGTTTCTTACCTTTTACCCTTTTGGTCCTCTCCCTAATCCTTTTGGTAAGGAAATGAATGAGTGTGTGAGGCTTGGTTGCTGGCTGGGGTTAAACCCCAACAAACAGCAATGCAAATAAAGCAGCATTCCTGACTGACCAAGGGCAGTACATTGAGGCACCTACTGACAGCCATAAATACACTGGGGACAAGTGAGCAGCAAGACATCAGGGCACACCTGCCCACAGTTACTTTGGGCAAAGTCCCAGAAGTCCAAAAATCAAGGGTCAACCGGATTCCTCTGCCATGGGGAAAAAGCTGCTCTCAACTGCTCTCACAAATAAATGCAACTATTCAATTAATTTAGTTTAAACAGAGATTAATTACACTGAACACTTCACTAAGACTGAACAGTGCTGCTTGCACCCAGCTGCCTGCAAAGGCAGGCTCCAGATTTGCTCTGTGCTCCCCAACACTGCCAGGACAGCAGTGCCAGTGAGAGCAGAAATGACATTGCTGCAGGAACTTTGCCGGTTAACTGGCTACATTTTCCACCAACAGGCAAGATGATTTTCTTTTTCCTTTTCAGTCTAGGAAAAGAAACATCTAGTTCTTCCAAGTAGCAGGAAAAGGGAAGAAATGGTCTGTTTAACACCTGAGGGCAAGAAGCAGCCTTTTGAAAGAAAGGTTGGGGGGGGGGGGGGGGGGTTTGTTTGTTTTTTTAAAATCACAGCCACCTACTGTGGGTCTTCAGATGCCACCACACCAGCTCACTTTGAATTTCATTCTGCAGCCCCACTAGACCAACCAGGGTAAGCAGCCCCTTCAGATGGTCACTCCCAGGAGTTTTGCCCCATCACCACGACAGCTCAGAGACACATGGAATCCATAAGGAACAACATATTCTGGGTAGAGTTTGAACAAAGTCAGTGGCTCTGGGACCCAGAACTTCCCAATATGCGACTCATCCTCGGGAAACGGTCAGTCATCTTCAAAGCAATTACAATACAGGCTGGTGTTCTGCCCACACCACCTACTATCTACATGCTATCAAGAGTCAGGTTTCACAAACCAACTGTGTAGACATCAGGTCTATGAAAGCACTGACCTCTCCAGCAACAGCAAGATTGCATCTTGCCACTGCCAGGAGCTTTGCCACATGCACATCACTGGGCTATAGGGGCAGCAGCCACTGAAGAACACTCAGGTACAAAGCAATACCAAAGGGCCACAGATTATTAAAAGCTTCCACACAGATTTATAGCAGTAGGCTGTGTTTATACCTCTAACACCAAAGCTACATAAAAAGAAACAAGTTCTCTATGTCTCACACCACAAATAACCCATTTTATACCTCTTATCAAGTAAGAAGTGAGTTGACCAGCTGTGTGCTTCTTTCAGAAATGCCTAGGTACTTCAGCAAGATATAACCTACTATTTATGCATACTCTAATTAGGTTCTAAACCTGGTTTAAATAAATATTAAAGTGAACTCCTGGGTAATTATGGTGAAGGAGCAGCCTTTTAATGCCACTGAAATAGCAATGATACAGCTAAAATGCTTTCTGGAATGGACATTTCCTTGAAAGAAAAAAGTCTGCATATCTACTGCTCCAAAAGAAAAAAAAAAAAAAAAAAAAAGTGGCCAAAAAATCCATGTGAGATACTATAAAACCCCAAGTGACTTCCATGCCCTTCCAGTGAGGATGAGCTTCACTTGCTGTCACATAGCCCAGTGCAGGGACACATGTCTGCACCACACAGCTGCTTCACTTTGACAATTCAAGGCCAATATTTTGTAGGATCAGTAATCCCCGACAGCAAAGACATCACTACACTTACAGAAACAAATTTGCCACAGCTTTTAGGGCATCTTTTTGCAAAGATGCTAGGAAGTTTCTGTCTGCACTGTGATCTAAAGCAACTTGCTAAGAGAACATGAGAATAAAGCATAATCCATCAAACCAGTACAAAAATCTAAGAAAGAAGTTGATGCACTTCAGACATGAACAACCATGTGTCCACCCATCATTCCATAAGCATTCATGTGTCCACACATGATTCCATTCAGCCCACTGAAGCCTCCCCAACTTGTCCTCCACCAGTTTAATGAGCAGAGAGGTGCCACCAAGCAGAAATCACCAGTTTCCACCATCGCCCCATGGGACACTTGTCCAAGCACATGGCTCGTTCCCTCACACACATTTATCTTGTTCCCACCAATAGCCAGGTGCCCAGGTAACGGCCTTTCCAAACCACTTACTCTCCTGATGGAAAACATGGCACTTATCACCCGAAACACCAACTGAAATCAAAGCTTTGGCAAGTGACTCTTTTCTGGAGACAATACACATCACAGACCTCTTACCCTGGTGGCAGACCTCAGCCTCAAGCATTATCACCTGGCCCATGGGACTTCAGTGCCCTGTGCTGATCCCACAGGGGCAATGGCAGGTAAAGTTCTCCACTCTGAGAAAGTTCAACACCAGCAGCAGGACTGGTGGTTACATCTGTGTACACCAGCTGAGCAGCAAGAGAGGAGATCCAGAGCCTCTAAACAAAACCCACATCAAAGCCACATGAATTCACAGGGGGAACGTGAAACTGCAGCAGGTGTAGCACCCCACTCCAGGTTCAATTTTAAATTCAGTCACACTTGAGGTACACCACACTTTAAAGCTGTACAGCACGCCTCCTTTAAAAGACTTCCATCACCCTCTGAAATACCACACACAGCAGGATTACATTTAAAACTCAACTTTGCAAGACCTGTTGCTTTCAAAGCAAGGCCAGACAGACTCTGCTCCCCTGGAACAGCAACATAACCCAGCCAATATTTTCAGCATGTCATTGCAGAAAGCTCTTCTTTTGTCAAATAATCTTACCTTGCTCATCACTTTTCTCAGACAACAGCTTTAGAGCTTCAAATGGAAGTCCTTTCTACTCTTGACATTCTCCAAAGCTCACCAAGTCATCTTAAACAACAATATATAAAATAAGGAGTAGGTCAAACCTTCCCAGTACTGGACTTCAGAGGAAGTCTGTGCACATTCTGATCCTGCACTGATGAGGGCTGGACTTAAAGGCAAGACTATTTATTAGAGACCATTTTACAGAGCAGGCAGAGTGAAGGGGAGAGAGTATTTTAACTGCAACCAGTCAGATGTTTCTCATTAAAATATTTCTTGAAGAAGCAAAAGGGCCTGCAATTTTATTCAAACAGATGTAGGCTAAATGCATATCATTAGTCTGACAAAAAAAAAGGACAAGCGACTGAAATTTTAATTTTGTCAGTGAAAAGGATAATGTATGCATATCTGGAGGCACACCAATGGTAAAGATTACCCCCAGCTTCTATCTGAGCCATCTAAAAGTATTTACTTGGGGTCTGTCTGTGTTGTGACAGTGTCCCAGACCAAAATGAATGCCTCCAACACTCCAGATTTTTGAGCCATTCAGTCATACATTTTTGTTATTGTTGAAAATAGTGCAAAATTGCAGTGCATGAGCTGGAGTCCTTGGTGGTCTCCGAGGATTCCAGCTAAAAAGGCACTTCCTTTGTTCCTCAGAGAATGCAGTCCAGTAGGTCATTCAGAAGGGGAAATAAAAGCAGCGGCCCTGGGAGGGAGATGAAGGATGAAACAAAAAAAAAAAAAAAAAAAAAAAAACGTTTTGAGTGTGAGCACATTAGCTACTATTTCCTACTACTGCCGGCTGCGAGCATTCCTGTCCCCGGGATGCGCAAGTATCTCGGGACGAAGGTGAAAGAAAAGAAAAAGAAAAAAAGCCACATCTCAGTCCGTCCGCCAGCAGCCGCCGGACACCGGGGCGGGACGGGCCGCCCTCTCCCCACCGGGACGAACGTCAGCCCAAGGGCAGGAGCGCCCGCCCCGCTGCCGCCGTCGAGCCGGGAGCGGGGCCGGCAACAGGCGTGGTCCCGCCCGGCACAGGGGGCGGGCAGCCACGCCGACCCGGGCACTGCGCCCCGAGCCGAGCTCCGCGGAGCCGGGCCGAGCGCGCACAAAGGCGGCAGCGACGTTCGCGACTCACCACTGATCTCGTGGCTGGGCGCCTCGCCCTGGCTGAAGCCCTTGGCGGCGT
>JANEHK010000076.1:1281441-1327865 GCA_025960845.1 Tachycineta bicolor | reverse complement strand
ATATAGTAAATATCTTGCGTAGAGCCATATAATATGCATTTTTCACAGGAGATTTGGAGCAAATTGGGTGACCATATGATCCAGACTTTGTCTGCAGGATTCAATGCAGATGTGGTCGAATTGATAATGTTCTGGAAACGGTGTTACATGGTGTTAGCAAGTTATGGATCTTCTAATTCTGGTTCAGCAGGGAATTTTTCTGGCTTGGACGGTGAGGCTGAGGGGGATGAACAACCTCTCTCAGAAGCCGAGGCAGAGACCTCCCTTCCCCCCCAGGCCGCTGCACGGGGGGAGGTTCCCGTCTCTGTTCACGGGATCGGTTCCCCGGGGGTGGATGGGGCCCCCAGCCAGTTGGTCCCGGACAACCGGCAGGTGGGCGAGGACCTGCGGGTCTCTGGCGGTCCCGTGGAGACGGCTGCACTGCCTCCGCCCCTCCCCGAGCCCAGGAGGCGGGAGAGCGGGGGTCAGCCGCCCTATCTCTGCGTTTTCCTGGTGTTGGAGGGAGGCAGGGGGTCGCGGGTGGCGCCCGCGCCTCTGCTGGACCCTGATTCTGTGACGATACAATGTCTGAACTGTGACATTGCCACAAAATATTCCCTTGCACCTCCGGAGGAGGAGAATGGCGTTTTGATAGACCTTATGTAGGACCCGGTCCCAGTAGGCGGGGCTCCCGCCTCGCTCTGTACAGAGCGGGTGGTGCCCGTTGTGGGTTTCCCTGTCACAGGTGGGACACTGTTGGGGGTGGTCCCAGCCACTCCCCTCCCTGCGCTGCCCCCGCCTGGCGTGGCGGGTGGCGCTGCTCGCGGCGCAGGGGCTGGCCCGGGCTCGGGCGGCCCTGCGCTGAGTCCTGCCCCTCCCGAGGCTTCTTCCCCTCCTGTGCCACCCGCGGCCCGCCCTCGCTGGCGGCGGAGCATTTGATGACAGCGCAGGGCGGTGCCGCAGCTTCGCTGCCCATGTGCCTCCCCCCACCGGTGGCTGACCCTCCAGCAGTGGCGTGGGGTGGTCCCGAGACTTCCTCCACTCCCTCGCCGCACCCCTCGTCGGCCGAGCCTTCGGCAGTGGCAGAGTTGCGGCTTCGCAGGCCACGCCCCTCCCTGTGTCCTGTTCCCTCCTCGCGCTGGGGGAGGGAAGCCCCAAGCCGGCCCCGCTCTGCCCCGTGTCAGATTCGCATGCTCTCCCGGGGAGGGTGGCAGCGCCAGCAAGTGCAAGCCCTGCGGTGTTCACCTTTGGTGCAGGCAGAGACACGGCCATCATGAGGCCGGTGCCTCTCCGGGGCAGAAGGTCCCAGGCTGGTGGGTCTTCTTCAGCTGGTTTGTGGACTTTACCCCTGTGTCAAGTGACTGTACATCCGAGAGATCACACACGATTTTGGGGGGATGTGAAAGCAAAGTCAAGGAGATGGGCGATTGTGACTCGGCACATGGCCTCCTGGAGGGCAGAGATGGATTTTCTAGCCCTGCTGGTGCTGCAGAGACTACTGTGGTATTGGGTGGTGTTGAGGTGCCTCCTAGTCAAGCATCTGCCCCTGTTCCTGTGGAGTCCACAGGATGAGATTTAGCAGATGCGGTAGCCTTCCCAGGAGGCTACCAGGCTTTCCCTGTAGTTCAAGGAGCAAATTATATCACCCATCAAGCTTTATTGTGGAAAGCCTTGATGGATCTCCAGGATAAGGTTGGAAAATATGGGCTGGGGTCTGTTGAAGTCGTGCAGGTGTTTTGAGTTTTTAATGCTGATGCATTGCCACCCAATGATATTCGGTGTGTGGCTCGTGTTCTTTTTCTGCCTGTCGAATATGACATCTTTGAATCCAAATGGACTCGGTTGGCATGCAGAATCATAGCGCAGAATGCTGCATTGGGTCAGCAGGATCCCAGGCATGTGATTGGAACTGATGTGCTGATGGGTATGGGAAATTTTGCTGATCTTCATAGGCAGGTTGCCCTTGACCCTCTTGTGCTTGACCAGTGCCAAAAAACGGGCATGGCAGTGTTGATTCAAACCATAGAAATGGCTGTTTCAAAGGAGTCCTTTGTGACTGTTGTCCAGAGGGATCAGGAACCCTTTCTGCAATTCGCAGAGAAGCTAACTGACTCTGTTGAGAGGCAGGTGGAAGATCTGAATGCGAGGATGCTTTTGCTCAAACATTTTGCGAGAACTACACTGTAATGCCAATTGTAGGAGGATCATTGAGGCCCTTCCTGGTGATCCATCTGTACCACAAATGGCAGAGGCCTGTGCAAAGGTAGGTGCCACAGGTTGTAAGGTGGCCACCATGGCTACTGCTCTGTGGCCGGCCTGGACCGGGTCGCAGGGTGGGCAGCAAAAGCAGGGGAATACTCAGGCCAGGAAGAAACAGAAAAAGAAAGTACAGAGGCTGACATCTGCCTTGTTTTTCTGCAGTCGGTGTGGAGGGACGGATCATACCGCGAATGTCTGTAAGGCGACAGTCCATGCTAATGGTCAGCCTTTGTCGAGCTCAGGAAATGGGAGGTGAAGCGTGAAGGGGAGACGCGCTCAGACACAAAATTCTCTCCAGGCCCCGGAGCCGATGGAGGTCTGCTTGGCTAGCTTACAGCCAGCACCTGTGGCTCAGCAGGTCTCAATGTCTGCACAGCAGCAATGGTCGTCTTAGACTCTTGCGAAGTGTACAAAGTTCCCCTGGATGCCTTTGGTCCTGTGGCTGAGGGCATGAGTGCTTTCCTCATGGGGAGGTCTAGTGCCACCACCCAGGGTATCATGATGCATCTGGGACTCATCGATGCAGATTTTATGGGACAAATTTATGCCATGGTTTCCACACCCACCCCCCGCGTCACTATCCCTGAAAAGACCAGAGTTGCTCAACTTGTGCCTTTTAAGTCTTCTGTTCACAGAGCAGAGAACTGGTTGTGGGGAAACGGCGGCTTCGGATCCACTGGGCTGCCTCAGGTTCACTGGACCGCTGTCCTGACCAAAGACCGTCCTGAAAAAGTGTGTACCCTGTCCATCCCTGGTGTGACACCATCAGAGATCCGCCTCCACGGACTCCTTGATGCCGGTGCAGGCCTCACGATTCTCTCCCTTGCCGCTTGGCCCCCGGAGTGACCATTGGATTCGGTGCAGATGTCTGTTGCGGGGTTGGCAGGAACGGCGCAATGCTATGTGAGCCAGAGGCCTGTGATGATCATGAACCCAGAGGGACAGATGGCCATGGTTTGGCCTCATGTCACAAATGAAACTCGTACCAATCTCTGGGGGAGGGATGTTCTGGCCGCATGGGGAGTGTACATCAGGACAGATTTTTGATGAGGGTCATTGCGATGAAGGGTGCAGAGTGTCCTACGCCTCCTATACGGTGGCTGGTGGACAAACCTGTTTGGGAGAACCAGTGGCCCCTTCCTCAAGATAAACTAGTCGCCCTTCATGATTTAGTTCAGGAGCAGTTGGACCAGAGTCATCTGGAGCCTTCTATCAGTCCCTGGAACACTCCTGTCTTCTGCTTCAAAAAGAAACCTGGGAAATGGAGGTTGCTACAAGACCTCCGGAAAGTCAATGCTGTGATGGAAAGCATGGGGACATTGCAGGCTGGTATGCCGTTGCCCACCATGCTTCCTGCAGATTGGCCAGTCCTCATTGTGGATCTGAAGGATTGTTTCTTTACAATTCCTTTGCATCCCGATGACAGACCAAAATTTGCCTTCTTGGTGCCAGCTATCAACAATGCTGAGCCCACACAGCGATATCAATGGAGGGTTCTTCCCCAGGGTTGTCGCAACTCGCCGGCCATATGCCAATGGTATGTGGCCCGAGCCTTGTCTGGAGTTCTAAAGCAGTTTCCTGATGCTCATTTTTATCACTATATGGATGACATATTGGTGGCTGCATCTACCCAAGATGAATTGCTGAGGGTACAGCCTCAGTTGATCAATGCTTTGCATTCTCATTGTGTCTTGGTTTGAAAGACAGGTATCTGCTAGGGACGAGCAGGACCTCTCTAGGAATGGGGGAATTCCAATCCTCTCCCCTCAAGTTATTATAATTTAGAAAATTAAAGGAGTTTTTTCAGGCAGAGGTATGGGGAAAGGAATAACAGTTCTTTACTAGTAAATATACCAGGACAAACAAACAACAACTACAGCAATAATAATAATAATAATAATAACAATAATAATAAACAGAACCAAGAACCTCGAGGGGCTTTGTTTCACAAGCCTGGGGCAGTCTGATTTCTTGGGCCCCTCCCCAAGAGCACCACGCTGAAACGGTGGGACACTCTGGGGCTGATGGCTGGGAATGACAGGTTGTCCCCAGCAGGCGGGGGGATGTCCTGGCAGGCAAGGGGGGTGTCCTGGCAAATTGAACAGTGCTAAAGAAGCCGTGACAGCTGGACGGGGCTGGCCCAGCTCCAGCAGGGCAGGCGAAGGGGCTCTGAATTCCTGGGCACACGAGCGGATGATGGATGGAAACTGGAAGCTGTTTTTGCACCAAAAAGGGTCAGTCTCAGGCAAAAGCAGTGATTGGGAAAGAAAGGAAAGGAACGCTGGATTTTCGGTGAGTACCACTTTCGGTTTTCTAAGGGAAAATCTTTTAAGAGGTGTTGAACCTCAGGGAACAGTGTTTTTCCTTTCGAGGAAGGTTTTTGCTTTCAGAGTAAAAACCTTCAAAGTGCTTTCTTTCGGCAGCCTGGGGGTGGGTGGAAAAGGAAACTGTTTCCCCTTTTTGGCTTTTTTTTTTCTCTCCAGCGAGGCTTTTTTTTTCCTTTCAGTTTCTCAGTCACAGTTAAAGGGGATACAGGAACTTAAAATCTGAGCCAAAAATGGGTGCAAAATTGTCTGTGTCTCAAAAAAGAGCCTATTATCAAATTTTAAGTGTCTCAGATGATGGGAAAACCAATTTTTCCAAGAAGCAATTAAAAAATTTCCTTTGGTGGTTATTTGCTCAATTTCCAGATGTATCATCTGAGCAAATAAGCTCCCCAGAATTTTGGGAAACTGTTGTAATAGAATTGTCTCAATCAAGCTCCCCTAATGATAAAGAAATAGCAAATTTTGCTCTTTGGAGCTTGCAGATTTTATTTGCAATGCAAAAACAAAATGAAAAGAAAAAAAAAGTTGGTTCCTTGTGGACTTGCCCCAGTTTCCTCAGTTTCTCCCTATCCTGACCCCAAAATCCCTTCCCCAAAATCGGATATTCCTCGAGAAACCCCTAAATTTTCCCCAAAACTTCCTTGTTCCCCAGTCTGTAAACCCTGGGTTCAGTTTGCTTTTGCAGGCAGTCCGAGTACACAAAACCCCCATCTTAGTGATCCCCAGGCTCTTCTCACTTCTGTGGGAGGGTCACAAGATGGAGGGGACTCCTGTGTTTCCCAAAATGGCCTAAGCCATGTGCTCTCGAGGCACGAGGAGCCTCTCCCTTTGTCTGTCCCTCCTTCCCGCAATCCCTTTCACAATCCCTTCCTCTCCCCAGACCCCTCCTTTCCTTCAGTACTGACCCCGGCACTGCCCTCTCCTATGACTCTGCCCCCTACCCTCAAACCTCCACCCTCCAACTCTGCCCTGTGTGACTCAAACCTCCAGCCCCTCCCTGCCCCTGGTTCCCATGGTTTCCCTGCCCACAGTCCCAGGTCCCACACCCCCGGGGAAAGGGGCGGGGGGGGGGGGGGGGGGGGGGAAGGGGAGGGGAGCTGGGAACCCGGAAGCAGGAAGTGATCCCGGCTTTTCTGCCACCACTGTCACATACTGATGGTCAAAAAGGGGAGGTGCTGTCCACAGTAATTGGGCCCCCTTCCCCCAAGAAGCGATTCAGGATTTGTGCAAAGCTCGGGCCAAATTTGGACATCAAAGTGAATAGTTTTGCAGCCTTTTAAAAGCAAATTTAGCAGGGAATCCTATTGTTCCCTTTGACCTCCGGCAGCTTTTTTCTGCCCTCCTTTCATCCACACAGTTTAGGCTTTGGGACTCCACATGGAAAAAAGGATTAAGAGATTTACTTCCGGAGCTTTGGCAAAATCCTGAAACGGCTGTTGATAATAATTTGCCAATTCGATTAGAACATCTATGTGGTGATGGTGAATGGGTCGCAGCACTCAAGCAAGCTCAAGAAATTCCTTTAGCTGTTTTAGAATGCATTAAATAGGCGGCTTTCAAAGCATTCTTTTCAATCCAGCCCGATGGGTCCTTCCAACCTTACAGTAAAATAAAGCAGCTTCCATCAGAACCTTTTGTAACATTTGTGGAGCGATTAACCCAAGCTATCGAGTTAAAGGTTAAGAATGAAGGAGCCCAAGAACAGGTCCTAGAGGAGATGGCAGTGACCAATGCAAACGAACAGTGCAAGGCAGCCATCCTCAGCCTGCCCTTGGAACCAGTGCCAACCTTAGATGACATGCTCCACGTGTGTACCCAGAAGGACCCTTTCATGACAGCTCACTTTAATCACAGTTCCAGAGATGCATTCAGACCACCGCAAAGAGCTGCCGCAGCAGACACCATGCCCCCTGTGCCTGTGCCACAGCCACCACCCAAGAGAAGAATGACGAGTCTCCTGTGTGATCAGGCTGGACATTGGGCATCTCAATGCCCTTTGAAGAAGCAATTTCTGGACTTTTGGGACAATGGGGGCAGGAGGTCTCAAGAGTTCAAAGGGAATTTTTTAAAAAACTAAAATGTCAGCGCTTACTTGCCCAGTGTGCCGACATAAATAGGGCAAATCTGGGGGGGGGGGGGGGGGGGGGGGGCAGAAAAAACTAGAAAAGGCAAATGTTAAATTAACTAATCCTGCTATAACCAGTTCTACCTTTCAGCAGAAGTCACCAGATATGACCCTTTCAGATCATGACATGAGCAGACCCTGTCTAACCACAGAATGTCTCCAAAAGCCTTTTAGGTTGCAACTGACAGAATCCTTGCACCTAAGTGACACAGACTGGCATTTAGGTTCATTGGATCTACAAGTGCTAGGCTCCTGGCAACATGTTGGCAGTAAGTATGTCATCCTTGAGGACACCAAGTACACACCGAGAGAGATCGAGATCCTTCCAGGTCTCGTCTCATCAAACCCTAAACAACTAATTCTCTGGCTGCACTGTGTTCGCCCACCTTTGTTTCTGCCTAAGGGGCAGATAATAGCTCAGGCAATTCCAGCACCTGACCAGTTCCTTGAGAAAGACATCACGAGGAACAAACACCTTGAGGTTTGCCCCACACGAGTTATTGGGAGGGAAAAACTCATAATAGGGTGTGAGGTCCGTCACAGTGGGGAAGTAGTAAACCTCAAAGGAGTTTTGGACACAGGCGCAGATATAACGATTGTATCAGAAAGGATGTGGCCCTCACATTGGTAACTGCAAAATGTGGCCAGGCACGTAGAAGGTGTAGGGGGGAATGAAATGGGCAAAACAATCAAAAAATGTTGTGCAAATGAAGGGGCCAAATGGACAATTAGCTACACTGCATCCATTTGTTTTAGATTATTCAGAGCCCTTGAGGGGGAGAGACCTGATGGCCCAGTGGGGGGTCATGATTGGCATTCCAGATGCCCCCACCGGTTTTTCAGGCTGCGGCCACTGAAGAGCGCCCTACCCAGAAACTCAATTGGAAAACTGATTCACCAGTCTGGGTAGAGCAGTGGCCGCTCAGTAAAGAAAAATTGAAGGTGCTTCAGGAGCTAGTGGATGAACAGCTAGCTAAAGGCCTCATTGTGGAAACCACGTCTCCGTAGTATTCCCCAGTCTTTGTTATAAAAAAGGCGAACAAAGGCAAGTGGCAGCTCTTCCACGATCTCTGTCAAATTAATAATGTCATTGAGGACATGGGTTCTCTCCAACCAGGGATGCCATCCCCAGCGATGCTCCCTCAAAATTGGAATTTGGAAATTATTGATATCAAAGATTGTTTTTTCCAGATCCCTCTGCACCCTGACGATGCCCCACATTTCGCCTTCTTGGTCCCTACCCTCAACCGAGAAGCCCCGAGGAAAAGATACCACTGGAAATTTCTTCCCCAGGGGATGAAGAACTTGCCATTTATTTGCCAGTGGTAACTCTCTTCCCTGCTGTCCCCAGTGCGTGCAGCTGTAGGAGAAGCCATCATCCTGCACTACATGGATGATGTGCTCGTGTGTGCCCCCAATGATGACTTACTGTCCCACACGCTTGACCTGACAATAGATTCTTTGGTTGATGCACAGTTCGAGCTTCAGGAGGAAAAGATTCAAAGGATGCCGCCTTGGAAGTACCTGGGTCTAGAGATTGGTAAGCGGACCATTGTGCCGCAAAAATTGGTTGTCAAAAATAACATCAAAATTAAGTGTTGTAATGCATTAATTGGGTTTATATTTCATCGGATTTGTAATGTTTTTTTCTATGTATCTGTCCTATGATCTGTCCTTGCCCAGCAGTGCCCATCCCCAACACTGAAATGTAACCCAACCTTGTTCCCCTCCCACTTCTCCCTGACTGGGTAGTGTCTTGTCCCTGCCTCTGGGCCCTGCCCCCTGGGGAAAAAGCCCCGAGGGGGGAGTGGCGAGCTCTCTCTGGCGCCGGCGAGCCATCAGGACAGGCTCCAGCCAAGCAGGGCAGGACTGGAGAATAAAAGCTGTAATATCCCACCCGGTGAGAGAGAGCAGACTCTTTTACTTCTGCCATCAACAGCCGTCTAGTCTCGTGGGGAAATACAACACTTTAGCAGATGTCCAGCAGTTGAGTGGGTCCTTAAATTGGTTAAGACCTTGGCTAGGTCTGACCACTGAGGACCTAGACCCCTTCTTTAATCTTTTAAAAGGGGGAGAGGAGCCAAGTTCTCCTAGGACCCTCACCCAAGAGGCACGAGCAGCCCTAGAAAAGGTACAGGACTGTATGGCCACCAGACAGGCCAACAGGTGCAAATCAGACTTGTCATTTAAATTCATCCTTTTAGGCAAATTGCCACACTTACACGGGATGATTTTTCAGTTGGAAAGAGTGGAAAAATCAAAAAAGGACAAAGACTGTAAGGATCCTCTCTTAATCATAGAGTGGGTTTTCCTCAGTCACCACCAGTCCAAAAGAATGACCAGGCCACAGGAACTGGTAGCAGAATTGATCCAGAAAGCCAGGACACAGATCAGGGAGTTGGCAGGATGTGATTTTGAGTGTATTCACATCCCAAATGAGATAAACTCGGGCCAAATCACAAAAGCAATGTTGGAGCACCTGATTCATGAAAATGAAGCTTTGCAGTTTGCTTTGGAGAGTTACACAGGTCAAATTTCAATTCATCGGCCTGCTCACAAATTATTTAGAGAACAAATTCAGTTCAAATTGTCATTAAAAAGTGTTCAGAGCAGGAGGCCTTTAAAGGCTTTAACCGTTTTTACCGATGCATCTGGAACATTTCTTAAATCAGTAATAACATGGAAAAATCCTCAAACTCAGCAGTGGGAAAAAGATATTGTCAAGGTGGAAGGATCGCCTCAGGTAGCTGAGTTGGCTGCAGTTGTCAGAGCTTTTGAAAAGGTTCCTGAACCATTCAATTTGGTCACATATTCAGCCTATGTAGCAGGTGTAGTATCCAGAGCTGAGCAGGCTGTACTGAGTGAGGTCTCCAATTCTGCACTTTTCAACTTGCTCTCAAAACTAGTAAATCTGATCTCCCACCGAGAGCAACAATTTTATGTGATGCACATCAGGTCACACACCGATTTACCAGGATTCATAGCAGAGGGCAACAGAAGGGCTGATGCTCTTGCTGTGCCTGTGGAGATGGCCCCACTCCCAGACAGCTTTGGACAAGCCAAAATCAGCCATCAGCTTTTTCACCAGAATGCACCAGGCCTAGTCCACCAGTTCCACCTAACTCGGGAACAGGCTCGGGCAATTGTGTCAATGTGTCCCTCGTGCCAACAACACGCACTCACAGTCCTAAGTGCAGGAGCAAACCCCAGGGGATTGAACAGCTGTGAGGTATGGCAGACAGACATGACCCACATCATGTCCTTTGGTAGGCAAAGGTATGTCCATGTATCCGTGGACACCTTTTCTGGAGCTGTCTATGCCTCTGCCCACACAGGGGAGAAGTCTAGTGATGCCATGAAACACCTAACACAGGCTTTCTCCTTCCTGAGCATCCCCAAATCAATAAAAAACTGATAATGGACCCACGTACACATCCAAGGAGTTCAGAAGCTTCCTGCAGCAATGGGGAGTAGAGCTCAAAACAGGCATCCCCTACTCCCCGACAGGTCAGGCCATCATGGAAAGGACCCACCAAAATCTCAAAAGGGTCCTCAGCCAACATCAATCTCTAAAACTAGAAACACCCCAAATCCAGTTGTCCAAAGCCTTGTTCACTCTGAACTTTTTAAATTGCACGTTTGAAAATCTTAACCCACCAATTGTGCGCCATTTCAGAGAGAACTGCCAACTGCAGCTGAAAGCAAAGCCACCAGTAATGGTAAAGGATCCAGCAACCAGGGAAACAGAGGGTCCTCATGATCTGATCACCTGAGGTAGTGGGTATGCCTGCGTGTCCACTCCCTCAGGTCCCAAGTGGGTGCCAGCCAAGTGGGTGAAACCTTTCATCCCTAAAACTGCAAAGCCACCTGCAGAGGCCCCACAAGTGGCCAGTGCTGCCTGGAGGAGGAGAAAGCGCCAAACCTTCTCCTTCTAATTATCATTATTCCTTAACAGTGTTTTTCTAAATGGTTTGTTTGCACTAAAGGTCATTTTTCTTCTGCAGCTTTAAAGGTACTCAAGGTCTGAACTCTGAGCATCTCCCACGAACCGAGACTTCCTCCTTCTTAATTTAATAAGAAAAGGGGAAATGCTGTAATGCATTAATTGGGTTTATATTGTGTTTCATCGGATTTGTAATCTGTATCACGTGGTTTGTCCTTACTCAGCTGTAACCCAACTCTCTTCCACTCCTACTTCTCCGTGATTGGGTAGTGTCTTGTCCCTGCCTCTGGGCCCTGCACCCTGGGGAAAAAGCCCGAGCATGGGTGAGGCCTCATCTCTCTGGCACCGGTGAGCCATCGGGAAGCGCTCCAGCCAAGCAGGGCAGGACTGGAGAATAAAGGCTATCATATCACACCCAGTGATAGAGATCAGACTCTTTCATTTTGCCATCGGCAGTCATCTAGTGTCATAAAGAAATACCACAATAGGGAAAAAAAAAAACAAAAACAACACCAAACCTGACCCCCAACACATGGGCTGCAGGTGGCTCCAGAAAAGTTTCAGCAACAACCTCCTGGAAATATTTGAGAGTCAAAATTTTGGAACGAATGGTCCAACACCAGGAGGTGCAATTTGTACATTCGGTGAAGACACTGAATGACGCCCAGAAATTGGTGGGTGCTATCTGTTGGCTGCGTCCATATCTGGGACTGACCACGACACAATTGTCATCTTTGTTTGATTTGTTAAAGGGAGTCTCTGATTTGAAGTAATCTCGCACATTGACCCCTGAGGCTCGTCAGGTGCTGGAGGAGGTTCAGCTAACTGTTTCTGCTCGCCAAGTTTATCGCATTGACCCCTCCATTGATGTCACTGTTTTCATTACCACTCAAGACTTGCATCCTACAGGCATCACTGGCCAATGGAGTGACAAATGATCTGATTCCTTGCACATTTCAGAATGGGTTTTCCTGCCCCATCACCCACAAAAGATGGCATCCACATTATTTGAATTAATCACTCACCTGATAATCAAATGCCGGCAATGGTGTTTGCAGTTGATAGGAGCGGATCCCACAATGATCATACTCCCGGTATAGCAGAAGGACTTTGACTGGAGCTTTGTAAACAGTGTTTCTCTGCAAAGTGCTCTAGAAATCTTTTCTGGGCAGATCACTTATCATCTGCCCAGCCACAAGCTATTGCATGTGGCAAAATTCACAGAAATTTCTTTGAGGCCCAAAAATAGTCAGGAGCCTGTCCAAGGACCCACCGTCTTTACTGACAGTTTGGGAAGGACAAGGCAAGGCCATTGTTACTTGGAGGGATGGATCTGAGTGACAGGTTCCGGAATGTCATGAGGATGGGTCAGCCCAATTGGTTGAATTGATGGCTGCTCTCATGGCATTTCAAAGATTTTCCTAGCAACCTTTCAATTTGGTCACGGATTCCGCCTATGTGGCTGACATAGCACAGCGTTTGGGTCATTCAGTTCTGAAGGAAGTCAGCAATGCTGCTTTTTTTCATTTGCTGAAGACCCTGTGATGTGCCATTCAGGCCCGAGTTCACCCATACTGCATTCTGCATGTTAGAAGCCATACCCATCTGCCTGGTTTCATAGCAGAAGGTAATGCCAAGGCTGAAAAGTTGGTTAACCCAGCGTGGGTAGCACCTCAGCCTGATAAACTCGTGCAAGCCAAGGCATTGCATGAATTCTTTCATCAGAACACACATACCTTGCAAAAGCAGTTTCAGTTGACCGCAACTGAGGCTCATGACATTGTCGAGTCAAGTGACGACTGTCACACGCTTGCTGTGCCTTTACTGGCAGGGGTAAACCCCAGAGGCCTCAAGGTCTTGCAGATTTTGCAGACAGATGTCACCCAAATTGCTGAGTTTGGCCAACTGAAATATGTGCACGTGTCTGTTGACTCTTTCTCTTCTGCTATGTGGGCCTCTGCTCATACTGGAGAAAAGACCCGCAATGTCATTGCCCATTGGAGGCAGGCTTTTGCCGTTTTAGGCATACCTTCTGCTGTGAAGACTGACAATGGTCCTGCTTACACCTTGTGGAAGGTGCAGTAGTTCCTGCAGTTGTGGGGCATTTCACACAAATTTGGTGTTCCGCATTCTCCAATTGGTCAAGCTATTGTTGAACGCGCTCATGGTACTCTAAAGTGGGTAATTGAAAAAAAAAAATGGGGAAAACAGGGTGAAACCCCGCACAGTTGATTGGCAAAAGATTTGTATACAATCAATCACCTTGCGGTGCCACAGAATTCAAATAACCCTGTCATTTTGAACCATCACCTTTCCTTGCAAGCTTCGGGTGAGACACATCAGCCTCGAGTGAAGGTTCGGGTGCAAGATTTAACCACCAAGCAGTGGGAAGGCCTATATGAGCTTATCGCTTTGGGGTGTGGGTATGCATGTGTATCCACAGATAATGGGGTACGCTGGGTACCTGCAAGGTGTGTTCATCCTGACCTGCAATCGCAAAGGCAGAATCAGGCCAATAGGCAACCTTCAAACGGTGACCAGAACGAAAGTCATCAAGTGTATAAACCTTCAAGTGCTGATCCAGATGCAGAAGTTGTGGGTGACCACTTGGATGGTCCCTCTACAAGCAGACACTAAACATGTTGCTCTTCTTGGAATCTACCTTGGCGGCTTGTGCTAAAAATCTCTCTGACCACACTAAGTCAGTACCTGATTGAGGTTCTTTTTGATGGTTTGTTGAAGGAACCTCTTGGGCTGCACTTGTTCTGCTTTCTGCAAGGGCCCTGTGGAGAGGGGAACAAGTGTTGCTTTTCCTTCCTTTTTCTTTTTTTTTTACAGAAAAGGGTGAGATGTGGGCCTGATTTTTCTGGGTCTGATAGATTTTAGCCTACTAGCAGCTGCTGACCTTTTCCCAAGGAAAACTGCTAGCAGCTGCTAACTTTTTCCCAAGGGAAAGTTTTTCAAGAAAGCTTCTTCTCAAAACTATCTTGGCAAACAACTATCCTTTCTCAAAACAATCTTTCTACAGGTGGTGTTTTGCTGTTTCTCTAGCTAACGAATGGTATTAGAGAGGTGTCGTTCCTATTCACCAATCATGTTCAGTCTGTATTAGAACACCTTATAAAAGGTAATAAGAATTAGTCAATAAAGCTTTTTCTATACTCGTTGCCTGTTGGAGTCCAGGGCATTCCTCTGGCTGCCCTGGAGGGTCAGAGACCTGGACAGGGGGGTCTGGGACCCTGGCCAAGAGCCCAGAGGGACATTGCCTTTGATCCCAGTCCATGGGAAAGGCTTCCTGCACTGCGGGAACGATTGCAAGCCACAAGAGTGTGAAAGATAGTACTTTAGCTTATCACAGGGTGAGAAAACAGTAGGTTTGGGTTTTTAGTATTGAAGTGAATGGGAGCAAGATGGAGGATTTGGGGCGTTGTCTCTTGCTTCTTCTTTCTTCTTCCCTCACTCCATTTTCTGCAGTGATGGTGGCACAAAGTAGTTTAAAGAGATTGGGTCAAAGTAGGGATGACCTGTTTAGTATAAGTGATAGGTATTGGCAAATAATGATAAATAAAGAATACGTAGCAATTAGTATAAAAGATAGCGACAGCCCAGTCCAGGAGGAGTCACCAGATGCCCGAGCAGCTGCACAGACCTTTGTTGGGCACTGAGAAAATTCTAAGATAAGAAACAATAAAGCGCGCAACCTTGAAAAATCAGAACCTGAAGACTCCGTCTCTTTGTTGTGTCTGGCTCAGAGCTTTGCAGAAGGAATAAGACTCTAAAACCACCTGAATCTCGGAACAAAAAACCGAGAGTTGCCTTATAAAATATTTGGAGTCTTTCATCTTTCTTTCGTGCCCTATAACAATAGTGGAGTCACTTCATTCAAGGCACGATAATCCACAGTCAATCTCCATTCTCCTTCAGATTTGCGCACAGGCCAAATGGGGCTGTTGAAGGGTGAGTGGGTTTTGCTGGCCACCCCTTGGCTCTCCAGCTCACGGATCATCTTGTGGATGGGAATCACGGCATCTTGAGTTGTTCTGTACTGTTGGTGATGCACTGTTGAAGTGGCAATTGTCACTCATTGCAATTCCCCCTTCAGAAGTCTTACTGCAGGTGAGTTCTCTGATAGTCCAGGCAAGGTGTCCAATTGCTTAATACCCTCTGTCTCTACAGCTGCTATCCCAAATGCCCACTTGAGTCCCTCTGGGTCTTTGTAACACCCATTTCAGAGGAAGTCTATGCCCAAAATGCATGGGGCCTCTGGGCCAGTCACAATAGGGTGTCTCTTCTACTCGTTTCTAGTCAGGCCAGTGTCTGCCAGTGTCTTAGGCTCACTGGTTTAGCTGCTGGCTCAGGCTCACTCTCTGGTTCAGCTGCTGATTTAGGCTCATTGTCTGGTTTAGCTACAACCTGAATAGCTGAGGTGTTGCCTGCAGTCTGCATGACTGGGGTAGCTGCTGATTTATCTCCCTACCCCCCTGCCTTTACCTGCTGCCCTTTGGTGTCTAGCAGCATGCAATAATCATATGCCAGGGCCCAGCTTATTGCAATGAGCTTTTTTCCTTAGAGTCATCATAGCAGTTCTCTTTCAAGTATTTCCCCACCTCAGCTGGGTTCTGAATTTGTTCACGTGGAAAGTCCCAGGCTATAGGGTCAGAAAATTCCTTCAGGGTTTGGCCCATATCCTCCTATTCTCCACACCACTCATGATTTTCCACACCTGGGTCTACTTCTGGGTCAGGGGTCTCATCAGCTCCTCTGGAAATCTCAGCCCTAATTTTTGAGAAATTGCAGACCATATAGAGGAAGCTGACCAGATTAAATACCAGGAAGGTGGTCTCTTTAATTAATAGGGAAACTGAACATTCTCCAAAAGTGATGAAACTGATTCAAAGTGTTAAGAAAATTAATCCACAAACACCAGAGGTTTATGTCCAAAAAGGAGACAGAGGTGTCCTTTTACTTTATTCGAATAAAGGGAGAGGCCATGGGGCATTTCCCCTGGGGTCTCTCAGTTTTTTGGAGGATGCAGCCTCCTTTTCATCCTAATTTCCTGGCCGCATTTCCCTCTCTCTTTCCCCATTGGCTGAGGTACTTGAGAGGTACAGACTTCTCGAAATGCCTAAGATTCCCCTTTTAATGTATAACCCCCCTAATTTTTAATTTTTATGGGATTTATGGGTTTTTCCCCATTGTTGCTTTCCTCTTTCAATATTCAATTTCATTTACAAACAAACCTGTGGTTTGTTTGTAAAGGCAAGTATCTTCTTTTCCATTCATCAATCAATGGAATCTTTCCCATTGTTTTGCTTATCTCTCAGTGCTAGTTTTATCTACCAGCAGACTCAGGGCTTCTTTGTAAAGACAAATCTTGTCATTCCTCTCAATCCCTCCTCTTTTATTTTCAATAATTGTCTTTACAAACTTTAGTTATCACTGACAATTTTCTGGTCTTGGGTCTTTTTTGGTTTTGCAATTATTTGCAGTGACATCAATTTCTGTCCTTTTGTAGCCATCTCTGGATCAGTAGGCATGGCTACTACCTGCATCCCTTTGATCACGTGTTGAATAAGTTGTACTAAGCAAGGGATCCTGCATGGTAAAAAGATAAGAGTTGCTACCACACATAAGAGGAAAGAAAAGCATTTATTTAACTCATAGTTCACCGGATAACTATGAAAACATGTCCCATTCTATCTCTTTTATGTTTGGACTGGTACATGAGCTACCTTTTTTTATTCCTTTTGTTATTTGTTTTACTAGTTTTCTATTGTCATGTATTTGCAAACAGCAGTTTGAGTCATTTAATTTGCCACACACTCATCTTTCTTCTGCTAATAAATAATCTAATACTATCTGATGTTGGAATATTGCATTTTAAGCTCTCACATAAGGTTTCTACTTGCAGTTACATCCTAAATCTGTTTTGTTGGATCTGGACTAGAACCTATTAAAAAGGGTCTGAGTTCTATTCCGGTGTTTGTCGCAGTGTCCCCTCACACCTAGCAGGCGTTGACCACAGGCTAGCTCAGTTCTACACTGCGGCAACGTGGATTGGTCAGGGTTACAGGCAGGGCGAGTAACCTCCTCCCAGTGGGTTTTTGGTTCCCCACACAGGCGAGTGGACCTGATGGCGTTACAACTGCGGCGATGGAAAAAGGGTCGACTCTGAGCAGGGTAAAAGGTAGTTTATTTAGGGGAGTCCGGCAAGGAGCTCCGCCTCAGACCATTGCTGCCCAGAGAGAGCCCAGATCAAAGCCTTGCGGCCACTTATAAACGAGGCAGGATCCAGGGCTGGTGACAACGGGTCAGCCAACCAGGGAACACAGGGGTGTAACGGGGTGTCAACTTCTGAACAATGAACAAATCACAGGAGGGGAGGAGGGGATTCCCTGGGCACCAGCCTATCACTCGACGCCTCTCCTGGATCTTTCCAGAATCCAGGGAAGGGTCTCCAAGTGACAGACAGGGCGACCAAGAGGAGAGAGGGGGGATTGACAGGGACAGGTGCAGGGGAGGAATGACTGACATAAAATGTCTGGTTGTATAACTAACTCATAGGGGGGAAACTATTACAGAACACAGGGGGTACCGTGGAATGAACCATTAAAAAAATAACTTATAAATCTTACAAAAATAACTTAATAACTTAATAAAACAACTCTTGCATCACTACAGGTGTTGCCATTTTTACTGATAGTCACAGACAACATGTGTCCTACTTGTGGAATTATCTCGGGGGTAGCTTAAAAATAAAGGGTCAAAAAAACCCAAAAAACCCTTATCCTTCTCTACTGCTTTACAGCCTTCAAAATATTTTTGGTAATTATGGAAGGAACACCTTACCCAGCTAATATTAGTGAGCTTAACATGTGTTTGATTCTATCTGCCTTGATATCTGGAACAATCATAAGGAGGGTAGTTGCGGGGCTAACAATCTAAAGTCCGGTCACAAACACTTTTCCCTATATATATGCTTCCTGTTCTATTTAGACAATAAATGCCTCTTTTAGAAGAGTGAAGCTGCCATGTGTCACCCTGGTTTTCTGAGTTTTTAAAAGCCTTTTGATTGTTCATAAAATGGAGTCAGACTTTTTAGCTACTGTACAATATTAGGAGCAGTTTCTACCTTTTCCTACATATGTAACATAAACAAATCCTTTGTTTTTCATTCTCTGTCCTTTGCATATTTCTAACCTGAAAACGATTATAACTGACAGTTGGTCTGGCCATTTGGCTGGAAGGTGAAAACTCCAGAAGCCAATCCACATCCAGACCCACAAATGTATAAAAAGTAAGAAATAAACAGGCAGAGGGCTCTGGGGCTTGGCTCAGCCTTGAGCTCTCTTGGAGGAACTCTCTGCCCTGCAAAAATCTCTCGTCTCCATGTGATCGCTTTGCGTATCCCAATCACAGCCATGGACTTCCTTCTTCATCTTAAAATTCTGTTCCATTATGGACTTCACTGAGGGTGCTTGTTGGAGTCCAGGGCATTCCTTTGGTTGCCCTGGAGGGTCAGAGACCTGGGTAGGGGGGTCTAGGACCACAGCACAGAGCTTAGAGAGACACTGGATTTGATTTCAGTCCATGGGAGAGGCTTCTTGCACTGCAGGAAGCATTGCAGGCCACAAGAGTGTGAAAAATAGTAGTTTAGTATATCACAGGGTGAGAAAAACAGTGGTTTTGGATTTCTTGTATTGAAGTGAATGGGAGCAAGATGGAGGATTTGGGGCGTTGTCTCTTGCTTCTTCTTTCTTCTTCCCTCACTCCATTTCTGCAGTGACGTTGGCACAAAGTAGTTTGTGAGGATTGGATCAAAGTAAAGATGACCTTTTTAGTAATAGTGATAGACATTGGTAATAAATAGTAAATATCGAATACGTAGCAATTAGTATAAAAGATAAGGACAACCCTGGGACGAGGGGAGTCACCAGATGTCCGAGCCGCGGCAAACATCTTGCAGGACACTGAGAAAATTGTAAGATAAGAACTAATAAACACGAAGCATGCAACCTTGAAGACTCCATCTTTTCCTGCGTTTGGCTCAGAGCTTTGCAGAGGGCAAAAAAGACTCTAAAACCACCTGAATGCAGGGAACTTAAGCTCCAGCAAGCAGGCCCCCAACAACTGCCAAAACAGGGCAGCAACAGGTGCTAACCCACTATTTGGGTTCAACTGGGCTGGCCACCCATGGCCAGTCTTTAGTTCCCCCTGACCCCCTGCAGACCTAAAAATTGCTAAGGTTAAAGGTTTTTGCTACTTTTTCTCCTAAGGTTAAAAAATTATTTTCTCACTTTTGGCCTTAACTTAACTGACAATATAAAGGTAAGATTATTAAGAGAAATATTCTAATGGTGTAATCTAATCTTCTAACTTAATTTTCACTTTCACATTGTCCTCTACACCACCTGTGGTGAGCAAAGGCACAGAAACAACTTAACATAAAGAAAACAATGACAGCGAGGACTGGCTCCCACTGACTGCATATCTGAGAGGAGGGATGCCCACACAAACTATTTCAGCAAGCAGTCTGTGGGTAGGCACACAAGGCTTCCCCCAATGTCGACGCATTGGCTACTGCTCCAGTCCACTCCTGCGGAGTGTCAGTTGTGGCTTCCTGTCCTTCTCTTCCAGCTGAGATGTCCAAATCTCTGGGGCCTCAGAGACTTTGACCCAAGTGTGGTGCGTCCACCCGTGTTCTGCTGTCTTGACGGCTGTTTCTGTGGTCAGCAACACTTGGAAACGTCCACGCCACTTAGCCACTAGTGGTGCTTCTTTTGATTCCTTAACTAGGGCTTAATTTCCTGGTGGGATGTTGTGAACAGCAAAGTCCACAGGGTCTGTGCCAGCTGAGCTTCCTGTCGAAGAGATCTCACAAGAGACAGTATCCTGGCCACATATTGTTTTAAATATAGATCACTTATCTCTACACACACACACCCCACCCCCACCCCCCCCACCAGGCTGGGAATTGTAAGGGTAAGGAATTCTAAATATCAGATCAAAGGGAGATAATTGAATATCTCCCCTGGGTCTAGCCCTTATCCTTGCTAAAGCCAGTGGCAAGAGCCATACCCATGGCATCTTAGTTCCTATTACTAGCTTCAAAAGGTGTTTCTTTATTTCTCCATTCATCTTCTCTACCCTGCCGGAACTCTGGGGATGCCAGGGGGTGTGGAGATTCCATCTTATCCCTAGAGCAGTCATAACTCCTTGAAGAATTTTTCCTGTAAAATGAGATCCCCTATCTGAGTCTATTGCTTCTACAATCCTATATTCTGGAATTATTTGTTCCAAAAATACTTTGATAACTGATTCTGTAATTGCTGAAATGGCAGGAAATGCTTCTGGCCACCCTGTTAACTGACATACTATTACCAGAAGGTATTTAAACCTTGCCACTCGTGGCATTTCTGTAAAATCCACCCGGCATCTCTGGAAGGGATGTAGAGCCCAAGGCCTCCCTCCCCTGGCAAGTTTCTTTGTAACTCTCTTATTGGTTTCAGCACAAATCAAACAACCTTCAATAGCTCGCTTTGCCAGGGTAAAAAGACCCACAGCAGCATACATTTTGAGGAAAGCTTCTGCCAGTCTTTGAGAGCCCCAATGGCTCCTTTCATTGAGTTGTTTTAATAACTGTAAGGCCAGAGCTTTTGGTATCCACTGTATACTATCTCTTGTAAACCAATTACCCCGTTTTTCCTCTGCTGCCCTTTTTTTAATTATCTCAAGTTCTTCTGGTGAAAAAGACAGTTTCTCTGGCAGTGATGCAGTTACTGGGAGCAAGGGGAGGATCTTAGAGATTTCTGGTGACAATGCAGCTTTTTGAGCTTCTTTATCAGCCAGTCAGTTTCCTATTGCCTCTTCTGAGTACTCTGTTTGGTGCTCTTTAATGTGTATTATTGCTACCTTTTTTGGTAAGTTCACCATCTCTAATAGGCGAGAGATTAATTGTCACTGAGATGCACAAAGCAATCATGCAGACATAAATCATTTGAAAGCAGAGAACCCTCTGATTCCAGCTCACCACCTCGAGAACGGAGAGAGCAGGAAAAAGAAAGGCCTCCTTGTTTATTCTTCACTTTTTATACATTTGTGGATCTGGCAGAACATTGGCTTTTTGGGTTTCCACCCCTCATCCTCAGTGGCCAGACCCACTGTCAGTTACAGTTGTTTTTCAGGTTAGAAATATGCAAACAAAGGACAAAGAATGAGAAACAAAGGGTTTGTTTATGTTACATCTATGGGAAAGGTAGAAAACTGCTCCTAATATTGTACAGTAACGAAAAGATCTGACTCCATTATGAATTTCAAGAAGGCTAATAAGAAAGCTCAGAAAAACCAGGGTAACAATTAATTTCTCATGAACTAACTTCTTTCCCCTGCAGGTTAATAAACCTTTCTTCCTATAGTTTCCCGAATGCATGTATCACCCCATATGCATATTTAGAGTCAGTAAAAACATTCACTGTCTTATCCCGGTATAATTCACAGGCTCTCTCAAGAGCATACAGCTCCGCTGTCTGAGCTGACCAGGTGGATGGTAACCTCCCCCCTTCATTTAATTGCTTTTTATTCACAATAGAGTATCCTGTAAATCGTTTCCCTTCTATCACCCTTGAAGACCCATCAATAAACACATTTTTTCTTCCTCTTGTTCTTCCTCAAAGGCAAAATACTGTTTACTATCTTCTGTAATAGGACACCCCCAGAAAGCATCCTTTAAGTCCAGTACTGAATAATACTGGTGTGAAGAAGGGATCTGATTCAGGATTGTATAGGGATCTGGAACAGTGGGATGCCTTGCTTTGACAGTTTCCTTTATTATTCTTAAATCCTGCACTATTCTGTAGGTTCCATCTGATTTCTGTCCGGCAGGACAGGGATGTTATAGGGAGACATACAGGGTTCCAAAAGATCTGCTTTTAGCAGGGACTCAATGACAGGCTGTAACCCCTTCTTTCCCTCCTTTGAAAGAGGGTATTGTTTTTTAGACACCACTTGTCCTGGTTGTTTCAAAGTAATTTGCAGAAGCTCTATGTCTAGTTTTCTGTATTTTCCTGGGGCTGCCCACACTTCCGGATTTATTTCAGCATAAGCCTTCTCAGACATTTTATATAAAGATACCACAGTGTTGGACTCTGTGTCATTTTTTACAATACTAATTTGCATTCCCACTTTAGCCATCAAATCCCTTCCCAGTAATTTGCAATCACAATTAGGAATGAACAGGAATTCATGTATTTCAAACCTGTCCCCCACATCTATTAATAGTGGTTGAATAAAATACACTCGCTCATCCTTTCCACTCACTCCTTGAATGACTAATGATCTTTTTGATAATTCCCCCCCTCCTTAGGTATAAAATTTAAAGTGGATTGAGTGGCCCCTGTATCTACCAGAAAACACACCTCCTCTCGCTCTGGAGCCCCCTTAAAAGTTATCAAGGGCTCCTGAGTGGTGGGTCCTTGATATAATGGGAGCCCCTGACACCCCTAACAATGCATTTCCATTATCCTCTGGACTTCCTCCTCCTGAGGGTCCAGCTGTTTCTGTGGAAACTCCCTTTTCCAATGCCCTTCTGCCTGGCAGATAGCACACTGGTTCCTTCCCAACCGCTATTTGGGTCGGCTCTCCGCTGCTGAGGTGGGAATGCCTCTGCCACTTCCCTGTGACCGACCCTGTCCCCTCTGTCCCGGGGGACCCCTTGGACCCTGTTGTTGATTTTTCTGTGGCTGCAAAAACTCTACCATCATCTTTGCCTTAGCCTTTACCTTTTCCTTATCCCTCCTTACATATATCTGCTTTGTTTTTCTAACTAGTTCTTCTAGAGGCTTGTTCTGCCACTCTTCATCTTTCTGTACCCCTTTCTGTATGTCAGGCCAGGCCTTTGTAACAAATTGTACCTTCAACAGTGTGTCAAAGGCTGGTCCCTCTGGATCTATCCCTCTGTGTTTCTGCAAGGCCTCTCTAATCCACTCTAACCAATGAGAGGGGCTTTCATGTTTCTCCTGTTCTAAGGACATAGCCTTAGCTATGTTGTTAGTTCTGGGAACTGTTGATTTAATTGCCCTAATCAAATAAGCACTGAAATCGCGGAGGCGAGCCAAACTGGTCTCCTCATTTGGGTTCCACTGGAGGTCCACCTGGGGGATAGCATCATCCACTGTAGGTACATTAGGTCCAGCCCCCCCTGCTGCTTGTGGATGTTCATCCTCCCACAGCTGCTGAGCTTTCTGCAAAATCATTTGTTTCTCTGATGACCCAAATAAAATCCCCAGGAGAAAATCCCTATCCTTCCATGTATAATCTGCATTTCCCAAATATTCTTCTATCTTTTCCCCCACCCCTATGGCATCATCCAAATATGGGGGTAATTCTTTTTTCAACCCCCTTATATCCTGGGTAGTAAGTGGTACAATTACAAACCCAAAGCCTCCCCCTTGACCTCCCAAAGGAACTTGGCGGAGTGGCATCTGATGTACCCATATCTCTTGGGTCCAGGGGGCTTTTGATGTGCTCAATTGATTTCCTCTTCTAGTTCTACATGGTGGTATGATAGGCTGCTCCCTTTCCCCTACACCATTATTATTCTCAGGTGGGGCCATAGGAACAACATTCCCCTGATCCCTTTGCTCTGGGAGTTGAGGATACAGGGGACCTGCAGCTGGTCCTGGTTCAGCTGGCAAAACTGGAGGACAAGGTGGGGGAGGGTACTGACGAACATCCCAATTCTCACCAGTTCCCCCTTCCTCCCTTTTTTCCTCTTCTCCCTTTTTCTTTAACACGTAGATTTCTTTTGTTGCTTGTCTAAACCATATCAATCCACATTCCCTTTCAATCCATCCTTCCCAATTCTCCTCTAAATACTTCAACAAAATTCTACACAAACAAATCCTATCTGTTCCATAAGGTGGCCACATAAGCCCCTTTGGCAACTTATACTCCGGCTACACAAAATAACAATATTTTACCATCATTTCCATAGTTACCTCTGGGTGAATGCATAGTCTGTCCCAAGACCTCAGCATTCTCCCCAAGGCACTCTCTGGGGGTATTATGGAATCGTCATCCCTTTTGCTGGGGCCCCTTCCCAGCCTTACCCTAGCAACCCTCCATGGGTGCTGTGTTTCACCTGTGCTACCCTCCATGGGTGCCCTCTCAGGTTTACCTGTTCTGCCCTCCATGGGCGCCCTCCCAGGTTTGCTCCCCGAAGATCCCATTTTACTCACCGGTGAGATTTTCAGTGGTCCTTCCCTGCGGACTCTTCACAGACCCCCCTGGTCCGCCACTCGCCTGTCTCCTGGACAGTCTCGGGAACCCAATCGATCACCCAGTGCCGGCCGCTGTGGTGGTGTGCATTTTGTTTTTATTTATTTAATGTAATTTATATTGAGTTTTTTGTAATGGTTTGTTCCTTGTACCCCCCTGTGTTTTGTAATAGTTTTCCCCCTTATGAGTTAGTTGTATAAGTAGACGTTTTCTGTCAATCATTTCTTCCCTGCACCTGTCCCTCTCAGCTTCCCCCCCCTCTCCTTGTGGTCGCCCTGTCTGTCACTTGGAGATCCTTCCCTGGATTCTGGAAAGATCCAGGAGAGGCATCGAGTGATAGGCTGGTGCCCGGGGAATCCCCTCCTACCCTCCTGTGATTCGTTAATGGTCCCAAGGTTGACACCCCTGTTACCACCCCTGTGTTCCCTGGTTGGCTGACCCGTTGTCAGCCCTCCCCCGTTTAAAAGTCCCTGTCTAGCTTTGATCCGGGCTCTTCTGGGCAGGGGATCAGGGGGTGCTCTATCTCCCTGCAATAAACTCTGTTTTGCCCTGCCTGGAGGAGTCACCCTTTTTTCGGTCCACCACGGTTGCGTTCTACATCGGTCCACTCGCTGCTGCTGCGAGGGAATTAAGAACCCACGGGGAAGGAGGCGGCTCGTCCGACGTGCTGCCCCAACCCTTCTACGCTGCAGCAGTGTCTAACTGAGCTAGCCTGCGAGCGCTGCAAGCGCGAGGACGGACACAGCGACAGGCCGCCACCAAGGGGAGCTGATCACCGAAACTGGGTGAGGCGCGCCTTCAGCTCCACTCGCTGCCTGCCGCCCCGGATGGTGGAAATATCCCGGACAAGAGCCCCCAAATTGTTAGGAAAATTAATCCACGAACACCAGAAGTTCATGTCCAAAAAGGAGACAGAGGAGTCCTTTTACTTTTTTCGAATAAAGGGAGAGGCCATGGGGCATTTCCCCTGGGGTCTCTCAGTTTTTTGGAGGATGCAGCCTCCTTTTTATCCTAATTTCCTGGCCGCATTTCCCTCTCTCTTTCACCATTGGCTAAGGTACTTGAGAGGTACAGACTTCTCGAAATGCCTAAGATTCCCCTTTTAATGTATAACCCCCCCTAATTTTTAATTTTTATGGGATTTATGGGTTTTCCCCATTGTTGCTTTCATCTTTCAATATTCAATTTCATTTACAAACAAACCTACAGTTTGTTTGTAAAGGCAAGTATCTTCTTTTCCATTCATCAATCAATAGAATCCTTCCCATTGTTTCTCTTATCTCTCAGTGCTAGTTTTATCTACCAGCAGACCCAGGGCTTGTTTGTAAAGACAAATCTTGTCATTCCTCTCAAAGGTACAGAACACAATATACAGCACAAACAGAACAGACAAATGATTTGGGTGGATTTTTTTTTGGCAAAGAGCCCAATAAAGAATAGCTACCTTTCTGAGAAACAGGTAAAGTGACCCATCAGTGTTTTTGTCTTGGCACTGAGCCTATTACTGCTAGGAGAGAAAAGATGTTTCTGGGTTCTTTACCTTATTAGAACAACAAGGGGTGAATCTTAAACCTTTCCCTATATGGAAACAGCTGCTCGGGTGTGGGGTGCATTTCTACACAATATCATGAGTCACTAATGCCACCATTCTCTCTTTACTTTTTTTCCCATAAAAATTTGTTTTTCCATCAAATGGGAACAAATACACCCAATACCCGGAATTTTGCTAGATGGAGTCCAGATGACAAGTTCTCAGAAAACTCTGTCAGCTGCTGGGATTCAGATTCAAGACACATCATCCAATGTTAACCATAAAGAACAGGGGCAACAAAATGTCTGGCAGATCTTGAAGTGACACGAGATGCCTGTGCTCCGCAACAAACCCATTTCACACGACAGGAAAGGTCACCACTTTAATCCACTTCTGGGTGGAATGTACACAAACATCATTCTCCTTCATATCTGTAATTAAACAGCCTCCTGCTTTGCTATCCAGCCCATGTTTATTTTCCCATTTGCCAACATGGTGGATGGTAATATAATATGACACTGAAGGGATACAGGCTGTTATAGGTGTTATAAATTGCACGACTCAAGGTTTTAGTCCCAATTAGAATTTTATTAATTACAGCAAGCGGGGCATAAGCAAATACAGTACTGGGCGACAGGGAGTCTGCGCTCCGCCAACTGCCACCCGGTTATGACCTTCCAGTCCCGTTTTATACAGTTCCTTCTCCTGTTATCGTGTGGGTTTCGCAATATGTGTTATCTTGTTGCTAGGAGACCGTCTTCTGTCTTCCGATTATCGCCAAAAACGGTTACAGTTTCTTTTCCTGAAACTCAAAAACCTTGTTAAGCAATAGCACAATGTGTCTAAAAAATCATGAGTTATCATGTGTTTGCAAGTTCAAAGGTTCTTTTAAAAGTCATGAGTCATCCTGTGCTTGCAAGTTCAATGAACAAAGTATTAACCTGTCACACAGGCAGGCTTTCCACTTCTTTCTAGTGATTTGCCTGCAGAGAGCTGGAGCGAAGGGTGGTTGTGCTGCTTGGATCCAGCAGTGATTTCCTTTCTGTATGTGCAGCATCTTTGCACACTGAAATAATAATAGCAGAGAAGATGATGAAAGCAAACAAAAACAAATGGCAGAGATCCCTAAATGTGTTGACTTGTTGCAAGAAGTTGCTGAGGTCTCTGCTGGGCTCCTACAAGGGAGAAGACAGTAAGTAAACTGGGAGGTTGAGGCTAAATCTGTACTTCTGCTATGAAATTCTGTTTTTCAACACTGATAATGTGCTGGATCACTTGGGAGAAGTCTTCCTTCTCCTTGTGGCCACCAAGGAGCATCTGGAATGACGCTGGATAATCTCCAATGAGGCCCTTCCTTCCCCACAAAGTGCTCTCAGGTACCAGCACCAGCTCCCACCCAACCACATGGCACCCAGGAGGAAAAACTCCACTCCAGCAGGAACGTTTTTCCCCTCTCCAAACTTTTTGGGCTGAAGTGCTGGCACGTGGTTCATGGGGAGCCTTACCAGGAGCTGGATGTGACGGCTTTGCAGGGAATGGCATTATCTGTCAGGAAGAACTGTGGGATACATCACTTTGCAGCCCCAAGGCATGGCTGTGTACTTCAGATCCTAGCACGCTCTCAGCAAAGCAACAACAAGATGTTTATTTTCAAAAGGATACAATGTTTGACAAAATAAATTATATTTGATTAATACCCACTGCTTTTCTGGGATTTTTTTTTTTTTTTTTGAAGGTAATAAATTTGCTGATTTTATAAACATGCCACAGTGCTTCATCTTCCTGTGCCAAAATTTTAGTTACCTCATCTCCAGGGAATGCCTAGTAACATTTTGACAAGTCTATTTAGGGGGTTGTTTGTGGGTTTGGGTTGCTTTTTTCCCCCAGCTTTTACTTCTTAGGGAGGTCTCCCATGAGCAAGCCACAGGCTGAAGCTGAGTAAAATCCACCTTTTCTCTTCATATAGGGACCTTCACCATGTCCCGAAGAGAAAACCCAAATTCCCACACTAAGGACCAGCGAGCATCCTCCAATGTCATAGTTTCAGCCCATTCCCTTCTGACTGCAGATTTCATTCCCCCAGTACCTCCATACCTAACTCTTTGCTAAGGGAACAAATAACATACTGGGAGAATTTGTGATTTTTCTGGTGCCCAGCTGAGTCATCCCCAGCTGTGGCACTCAAACTTAATCTCTGGGTTTCTGGGAATGGACATCTGCTTCTAGGGGGTGTGGTGTGTGATCTGGTAAAGTTTTAGCAGCACTTGCCAGTCATTAAGCTGCAGTGCTGCTGGAAAGGTTAAGGAAGTTCCCACCAAGGCACCCAAATGTTTGGGAACCAAAGGATATTTCTGGGCTGGTTTAGCTTAGGTGAGCTGGAGAGCCTGCAGGGCAGGACTTGTCTGGTAGGCTTGGCCAGTCCCACCACTGAGCTATGTGCTCCAACATGGGAAGGAGGCATCTCAGCAGCACACCTGTCTGTTTGGAGCATTTTGAGTGTTTGTGTGGTTTCATATATTTTACTTTAGAGACTTACACAACATCCCATATGTGGTCCCTGCTGCAGCCTGCTTGTCTCCCTGCTACCTTGGTGCCTCTTGCCCACCAACACTGCCTCCTACCCATCTCACCATGGACCAGCAGCTGCCAACAAAGCAGAGCAGAAGGCAGTGCAAGACAGTCATCTCCTCCCTCCCAGCACAGCAGTCTCCAGCATGCCACCCCACCAGGACCCTGAGCTGTGCACCATCCGAGCATCCTCCAAGGCTGGGGAGCAGCTGGAAAGTGCCCTTTTGGTTGGTGGAATCTCCCTTGCTGTGCCCATAGCTCAGCATGCACTGGTTTGGACTGAAAAACAAATCAAAATACCTGAAAGCACAGGATTCTCCGTGTTCCCCTTCTGCAGACCCACAGGAACATACCCATGTCCAGCTGCCAGGTTTCACTGATGATATTCTCTGCATCCTCCATGCAAGGGTCATTTTGTTTCAATTGGAAGCCCCAGTGAATCCAGCCCTGGATCCTTGTTAGGCTCATGACTCAGAGGGTTTGAGGGCTTTGCTCATGGAGATGAGTGAGGAATTCTGAAAATCTCCCTGAAAAATGAAACTGAGACACTAGATTTCACTTCCCCAAACAGCATGAGCTGTAAGTGTGGAGTCCTGTTTTGAGGAGGCTGAAATCTGGTCTCCCTCCTTGACCTAAACCCTAAGACTCCTCCCCTAGAATACCTGATAAAACCCACAACCCTGTCCCTATTTGCTCTCTTAGTCTTCACCTCTCTTTGCTCTCACCCCCTTCCCAGCCCGGGGTAGGGGGAAATAAATGGATTCTCGTGCTTAACAACAAAGACTTGTCTCGTCTGTTTCCCTGCCAGTGGTTGTAACCTCCCTGGACAGGATGGTCACTGTTGCCACACGACGCAACAAATGGTGGACGAATGTGCACAACCAGTGAGGACAACAGGATCGGCACCCCATAAGTCACCTCTGCAGGACCCCTATAAAAACATGGGGGGAAAAAGCTTACGGGGAGGGAAACTCCCAAGAAAGAGACTGGTTCTCTGGGACTGAGCGATGGACTAACATCTACCATCACAAGTCTTTTCATTCTTCATGGGAAGGAGTTTTTAAGAGCTACAAGCAGCTAGTCTGCCTGCAAAAAGGACCATGCTGGGGACTCTTACCAACTCTCCTGACATGTTTGCTGCAACTTATGGATGGTAAAGCCTTAGTGGCTACTTATGGACGATTATGGACGATTTGCATGCAGTGTCGGTGCCCTAGATCAGTGGTCCTCCCTCCTGTGAACCTTCATGTTTTTCAGTTTCTGTGAAGCTGCCTATATCTTTCCTTACCCTTTGTTCCTAAGAGCACGGTAAGGAGTGAAAACTGCCAGCATGGCACCGAGTTGCTACCGTCTCTCTGTCACCCTGTGCCCCTCTCCACCCCTATCCCCCTTTCCCTGAAGGCAGGACAAGGTCGGAAACTGTCCAGAAGTGACGCGGGTGCGCTACCGTCCTCCCGCCGTCCTGTGTCCTCCTTCGCCCCTGTCTTTCCATCTCCCCCATTCCCTATCCAGGAAGGCAGTGGCTGCGCCGTCCAGGGTGCTCCTTCTAAAAAATGGCGCTTACCACGTGGTTTTGGGATCCCCTCTTTCCCATCGAAGTCCTTCTCTTCCAGTCCTGTGTCTGCCTTTCCCCCTACTTACCTACCCCCACTTCCTGCCGCACGGCTGCAGCTGGCCCTGCCCCAGGCCCGCACGGCAGTGGAGGTGAGGCGGGGCTGGCCAGACAGTGCCAGGCCCTTCGGTGCCCTGCAGCCGGCGCGACAGAGGCGGTGTGGCAGAACTGCGCAGCCCTGAGAGAAGGCTGGACCCTGCCGTGTGCTGCTGACAGCTCTACCACTGCCACTTTCACCGTTCCTCACTTCACAGTCATCATCACCTACAACAGTAACACTCAGAACACCAGTACCAAAGCCAAGACCAAACAGTAAGAACTGTGCCCTTTGTGAAGAAGAGATGAAAGAACTGCACCCCTTCTAGTAGGAAGAGCAAAAGCCAAAGGAGATTAAACTATTAACCCATTAAGTGAAAATGTATGGATTTAATTCAGTATCATCAATTCTGTTACTTTATCCTCTGTAATTAAGTCGCAAACGCTTTTCTGTTACTGGTTAATTTAGCTTAATAATGTTCATTTTAATTTTTGCAAACCAGTAAGTCATATTCCCAAGAATCCCCGTATTATAAGTTATTCAACACACCTTAACCAATTTATAAAGGGAGGAGTTGTGGAGTCCTGTTTGGAGGAGGCTGAAATCTGATCTTCCCCCTTGACCTAAACCTAAGACTCCTCCCCTAGAATACCTGATAAAACCCACGAGCCTGCCCCTACTTGCTCTCTTCGTCTTCACCCCTCTTTGCTCTCACCCCCTCCCTGGCCTGGGGTAGGGGGGAATAAATGGATTCTCATGCTTAATGACAAAGACTTGTCTTGTCTGTTTCCCTGCCGGTCTTTGTAACCTCCCTGGACATGATGGTCACTGTTGCCACACAAAGCAACAGTAAGCACCAGCTGTTTCTAGCAGCTGTTCAGTGTGTTAGATTTTACCATTCCAGCACTAAACTATTAATCAATTGATTAATGAACTGGGATTTCCCATCCAACAAAAATATTTTGGTTTTAAATGATAATTTGATTCCTGGTTAGTGCAGAAATACATTACACATACTAAGCACATGTTTGCATCTCATCACCATCCTCAGACAGGGAAAAGTGTCAGCTTCATCACCTTTTTAAGGCTGCTTGCAAACCCCTCCGGGGAATGAAGTTTTACCTTTAATGCAGTTTTTTATTTTGCAGAATACATGAGGGGTGATGCTGTTTAGTCCTGCCCACATGTGGGATGTGCATGGGGCCAGCAGGCTCCTGCCACCCCACTGCTGCCAGTGGAGCTTAAAGGAGCTGCAGAACTGGCCAGGAAGCATTAAGATTAACTGGCAGAATTGAGGGCTCAACCACCTGAGATGGGAAACATTCCCAAGGTCGCCAGGCCTTTATCTGGTGCCAGCACATGGTCCCAAGTCCATGAGGCACCATTAGGACACAGTGCTGGCAGCTGCATCAAGGAGTCCACGGCTCTACACATCCACAGCTGAGTGCTGGCACACTGACACAAGTGCTGGGCACACACATCAGCCAGGACAGCTGGAACACACTCCAGGGCCAGAGCTGTCTCCCACAGCACTGAGCAGGGCTGTGCCCAAGAGCCTCATTTATTACATCCCCATAATCTCTCTTATCAGCTTACCTGCAGTAAGGCATTAGTAAAAGCCAAGTTACTCATGAAAGGGGCACCCTCTCCTATGTGAAAAGTCAACCAACATGTTATATTGTTATCAGGCTCGCAGACAAACCTCTCTTTGTACAACAAAATGTGCAGATACGGTGCCCTGACTATCAATGTAAGGTTATCTCGCACTTGCAGGCCTTTAGCAAGTAGCACCTGATCTGCTTCTGTCTTAAATATACCTTTATTGTTGTCCCTTAAAAAGAAAACCAGTTAAATTATTTTGCCTCTCCACAGGGAAAAACAGAAAAAAAACCAAAAAAAAAACCAAGAAGCAAGAATGTATCCAAGTCAGGAATTTTGTTTCCCAACTTCATCAGAATTCATGTGTTTTCAGCCACAAAAAAGAGATTCATCATCCTATAAAGATAAATATGGCCATCAGTATTTCAACTAGGCACATTTTTCATACCTGAAATTGTTTTGAGGCGTTCAGTTATGTAAGGTGCTGCACTCAGTAACAATTTAAAGAAACATTAGCTCCCAAATTATGCTGTTGAAATGTATCTCCTTAGACACCCCGGCATACTACAAACTGCTGTCCAAGCCTGCAGCCTAACTAGAGGGTGAGTGTTTTGCCAGCAGACTGGCATTATAAACATCTGGGAGTGATGAGCAGTCACAGATTCCCAAAGACCTTGGTACATTTTTATGTGTTATAGCAGAAGCATCATCTCATCTGACATTTAGTGTGTTTCCAGCCCTTCAGCCTGTTGAGGGTTAAGTTTTAGAATTTTTCCCCCCCTCATGAGTTACTTTTAAGTACTGATAGTTAAGGGTGCTTAAGGGGACAAAGGAGGTTGATCGCTGAGTTTTGGGAGAGAGAGGAGGCTCCTGGGGGGAGGGGGGGAAGGACTGGCATTGCGTTCGGTTCTCCTGGAGAGCACGGCCGTACGACTGAGAGCTGCCTGAAGTCCACAGCTAGCGGAGGAGCCTGGTCCTGGGATTTCTATCATCTGTTGGAGCGCCCAGGAATTCGGAGTTTCTTCGTTGCCCTGCTGGATTCTAGGTCAGCCCGAGACCAGCCGCTGCGGGTTCTCCGGCACTGCCCATCTTGCTTGCCAGGACACCCCCCTGCTTGCCGAGGACAATCCACCGCTTCCAGCTTCCAGCTATCAGCGCCGGAGCTCCTAGCGTTTGCTCTCGGGGTTCTTAGTTCTGTTTTACTGTTTTTATAAGTGCTGTTGTTTGTTTGTCCTGTTATATTTACTAGTAAAGGACTGTTATTCCTTCCCCATAGCTCTGACCGAAAAGTTTTTTTTTTTAATCTTCCAAATTATAATAACACGGAGGGAAGGATTTGAATTCCTCATTTCCTAGAGAGGCCTGCCTCTCCATAGCAGACACCTGTCTTTTTTTCAAACCAAGACAACTGTCAACAGAAAGTCTGGTCCTGGGAAATCTACCATCATCTGCTCATGTGCCCAGGAATTCAGAGCTCCTCTGCCTGCCCTGCTAGAGCTGAGCCAGCCCTGTCCGGCCGTCGTGGCTTCATCAGCACTGCTCTTTTTGCTACGCTGTAGCCCTGCACTGCCCTGCTGGGACATCCCATCCTGCCTGCCGGGGACATCCTGCCATTCCAGCCACCAGCCTGGGACTTTCCACCATTCCAGCTTGGTGCTCTTGGAGTCCCAAGAGATCAGACTGCCCCAGGCTTTGTGAAACAAAGCCCCTCAAGGTTCTTGGCTCTGTTTATTATTAATGCTGTAGTTGTTGTTTGTTTGCCTTGTTATACATACTAGTAAAGAACTGCTATTCCTACCCCCATACCTCTGCCTGAAAGCCCCTTTAATTTTCTAAATTATAATAATTTGGAGGGAGGGGATTTGAATTCTCCATTCTGAGAGAGAGACTCTGCCCCTCCCTAGCAGATACCTGTCTTTCAAACTGAGACAGGGGCTTAAACTACAACCTCCGTCTCCCCCTTAGAAATAGCTAAGGGACAGCCAAGAGCAAAACTAACTGCAGGTTATTGCAGCAGGAGCAGCCAGGCAGGGGAGTTGTTTTACACACACAAACTTCCAGAGCCATCTTTATATATTTTTATTGCACACATCTATACTTACATATCTCATGAGATGAGGCCAACTTCCCTTCCCAGGACAAACTATTTCTACTTAATTCTGCCAAATCCATCTGTTCCCAAGACAACTTTTGTTGCTGCCTAACACGCATATTTTGGAAGGGTAAATCTTCCCCTCAAACTCTGAACCCCTTCCCTAAGTTGCTAGATTGTTCAGAATGCTCTCTGGGTGCTTCAGCTACTAAAACAGATCTTTTCTTCCCAGAAAGGCTTGTGAGAAGCCCAGGGGCACAGGTGAACTGGAGCAAACCACATTTGCAAAGGCCCTAAAATGCCTGCACCTCCTATCCTCCAGCATTTGATAAAGCCCACACCTGGCACAGGAGCCTGTCCAGCATCCATATTTTAATTTCAGGCACCCTGGCAATGACCTCTTTGGTTCCAAGTGGCATCTGGAGTGAGAACATCCACGGTGAGCTAATTAGTGGGTGGCTGGCTGGAGTATCAGCAGAGCGCCAACCACCCTGGGCTCTTTTTCCTTTGGGTTCCTGGTGCGGGATGACTGATCCTAGCAGGCTGCGAGTATGTTTACATCACAGAGCCTGGAAGACATTTGCACTGACTCATAATTTGGGGAGAAATACTATAATTCATTTGCAGACATGATTTGCCATTGGTGTGGCATAAATATATGAGTGTGTATGTACAGACCTCCATTTTTAGACCTGCATGGCCAGGGTGCCAGCTCCATGTGTACTCTGTTGGGGAGGATGAAGCCAGAAAACCCTATAAATATGACTGCTTGGACTCTGAGAATGTGAAACCTGTAAGCAAGCTAGAATTGAAAGTAAGTTTTGATGTTTGAGATGTCCTAGCTACTGGATGTCTGGGAAAACAGTTATGTGACCAGCTGAAGGTCACCTGCAGCTAGACCCAGAGGTCAAATGGAATGTCCTGTCTCACCCCCAATGTATGGTTCATCCCACACCTGTAACCCTCCCCTGAAGTATCAGGTATCTGTAACCCCATTGGCCCAAGTCCTGTCCCAGCCCACCTTGAAGCCCCCTGATAAGGGGTCCCGAGGGGGCTGAACACTCTCTTTGCCTGGCACCCTTCCCCGAGGACTTTCCTCTCTTGGAATTTCCTCTCCATACCTCTCCCTTTCCCCACCTCCCTAGGCCTTGCCACAAGCTGTGCCTGGCAGCTCAAAGCAAGGCCTCATATCCTTTACAATAAACCTCATCTTCTAAAACCCAACTTCAGAGATCTGTCGTCTACATTCATCCACACTGTCTTGGAGTCTACAGCAGTGAAGTAATTTCTACAGTACTCCATTGACAAACAGGATGCACTCTTCTCTGAGCTGGGAGGTTTTCAGTCCTCCCCCTTACTGTAAACATCATCTGCCTTCAAAACCCTTAATGTATTGCAGATGTGACAAACAATAAAAGACCTATCATAAAGAAAAAAGGCTGCCATCTCCATGTTTCCCACTGAGGCAACATAATAATGAATTTATTAGCATATAAGGATCACCAACATATGTTTATAGTCACTCAAACTTTTGACTTGACAGTTTACAAGTATGTTTAAATCATTAAAGTTTAGGTTGACTGTACAGTTATTACAAGCTCATTATAAATAGGAAGCAAAGGTTTCATTTTATACAACAGGCGATAAAACTAGTCTGTATTTTAGACTGACTTTTTTTTCCCTCTCTTTCACTCTTTTTTCATCTCCTTATTTTCAAGACCTTCTGAGGGGACATCTTGGTGAGGCCAGTGCTCAGCAGATGTTTGCAGTTAGCTGGCAGGACCAGTGGCACCCACACCGGGGAGCAGGAGAAACTCCTACTGCATCCAAGAGATGCAAAGACCTCAGAGGTGGCAAACTCTGCCAATGTTTTCACTCAACCAACAGCAAAAATCGGTGCCAGCCTAAGACATTCACCTCTCCTCCTCCTCAAAGCATCACCAAGTCCATCTGCAAGGCTTGGGATACCCTTTGGAAGGGAGGAACTCTCAACTGCCAATTTCTTCCAGCTGAACAAAGCACCTGAGAAAAGGAGGGAAAACCCCCAAACTGTGTCCCCTGGCTGCAGACCTTGAGGGTCAGCAGGACTCAATCATGCTCAAATGGGGGGGTTGGGTTTGACCACTGCACTACAACACAGCCTGCCATCCATTCTTCTTGCCTTAACACTGCAGAGAATCCAGCAGGGGATCAAACCAGGAACTCAGTAACACAACCCCAACCACTCCCAGTCCCTTCTCTCTCTATTACAGGGTAACCACCTTGGGAAGGAGAGAGAGAAAGCCACATTAAATGTAAAAGTTCATTTTGTAAACTATTTCCAGATTTCAAAGCCTGGCATCATTTCAAATCAGCATGCTACCCTAAAATTTAGAATTTGTGGAAGTCGGTGGGGGGCGCGAGGGTGGAATGTGGAATGGTTTCTGGTCCCTTTTATTTCTTGCTATGTACATGTGATATGACAGAAAAAAAATTAATTGAAAAATACCCTTTCAAAGTAAAAAGAAATATCGTTCTCAAAAATGTTGAAAGTATTTTCACACCATCAGCAACTTTTCCTGGGCTGGTTTCCAACATAAAACTTGAACAGTCACAGTTTATATCCAATACCAACCAAATAGGAATCTGTCACTGTCATATCAGCTTCACCTTTCTGCTCTAAAGCGAAACACAAAAAAAAAGAGCATATGGCATGGGCATTCAAGGAAGAAGGTCTCCCAGACAGCACAGGTCATGCCCTCTGAGCTCAGTCAGTGCCTTAAAGCCCTGCTGGACAAATTCCACACTCTCAGCAACCTGAAAGACTACCTGCCAGGAACCCCATGCCTCAGAGACACAACTGCTTTAAAGTTAATATTTACCCATAGCAAAGGCATCAGGAAACACCATCCAGCAGAGCAGCACAGGAGGACAAGTCCTCTTTTCCTGTTGCATGTTCCTACCACAGTGACAAGAGGGGTCTAAGTTGCCAGAAGGGCAAGTTACCAGGGAGATCAATACAGTGATTAAACAAGCCTAGATAGGCAGAATAAGGCAGAAAGGATCATATATCTGACTTAAGAGATCACTGATGATAGTGTGGGGAAGGCTTTAAGAGGAAATTAAAAACACATTAAATATAGCATCAAGGTGTGACACAAAGATCATGGAAAATGAAACATGTATTTCTGTTCTCATCACAGGACACTGTGAATCACCTGTATTTCTTGAACATAAACTTTGTTATTTAGTTCTTGGATGAAATTAAGTATGTTTTATCCCTCTCAAAATTCTATGTTTCTCTTTCAGACTTTGAGTGGAGGACTTGAAAAGTATTTTCTTTCCCTTACTCAATATCTGAATATATGTATTTTATGCATTTTACATAATGTGGCAATAATCTTTGATATGAGACTGGCATTTAATATTGCAGCTCTCACTTCATTAGGATATTTTAATTATACCAGACCAATGGGAGGGAATTTATGAATATCTGTGCTTCATTTAGGACCCCAAATTTGCCTTTTAAACTTCAAAGCTGCAAAGCTGATTTTATCCAGGTTCAGTTGTCTGGTCTCTCAAAGAGCACTGTGTAGCACTGGAATCAGCAGGCAGCAGTAGGAAGGAGAGAAGGGGGTGACCCTGGGACCTACATCAGATTTGCAACTTGCCTCAAATCCTCTCCAATAGGCTGCCCTCAATACACCCCTACAGAACCAGCCTGGAAAAGCAGAGGTATTTCTTCTCCAGCTGCTGCCTCGACTGGCACCACAGCCAGCCAGCACAATTCTGGGCATCTGCGGCCTCTGGGCCATGGCTGTGGAGGGCACTGGGGGTGCCTGCAGCGAGTGAACCTGAGCAGACCCCAGGGGGCAGCTCCCCACACCATCACCAAAACCTATAACCCACAGAGGGGCAGCTGCTGCAATACCACCATCCCCATCACCTGCTAAGAACTGGAGCTGGTTCCTCACTCGCAGCTCTCCATCCCCAGAGCCTCTGCCGCACTCATCTTCATCATCGCAGTCTCTGCTCTCCTCCTCCTCTGCAGTTTTTCCTGGAGCTTTTCGATGTGGCAAAGTCATCCCTTTGAGCAGCTGAAAGACATGAGGGGCCACAGTCACTCAGCTGCTTCCCTCCACCCTCCCTGCTGCTTCATCCTGCACTTGCTGGGGGAGCAGGTGACACAAGTGGGACAAGATTCAGTGGAGCCAGGAAAATGGGACAAGACCCCAACAACACTCCTTGTGCCAAAGCACTGAGGAGCTCAGGTTCATTCATGGACAAAGCTGCACACAAAACTTCATTGGAAGAAACAAAAGGAGGAGGCAAAACCACATTGAGTTATTCTGCCCTTTGGCTTCTGCCCAGTGAGAATCACATGAGCCCTGCAAGACCCCAATGTCACCAAAGCTCTGAGGTCAGCTACAAAACACATGTCCAAAGGTAGGCCAGATGGGAAAAAACAGTAGCAAGAGGAACCTCTGTTCAGGGAATCTCACTACTTTCAGGGACTCTCTCCCATTTTAGGTGTAACACATGAAAGGAAATAGCAGATTTCCCAGGTCTGTATGGACCCCACAAACATAACCTAAAAATCTCATTTCTCACTCTTGAAGCACAGAGGATGGTAGTGAAAGTTTTTGGGGTAGCCAAGTGGCACAATGAAAGCATCTTTTAAAGGATGTTTTAAAGCTGAGTCCTAAGTAACTGTGAGAGTTTGCACACCACTGAGATGGGGACTTGAATGCCTCCCCTGAGCACAGAGTCAGGATCAAACATGGGTGAGAGCTCCTCACACTCTCATCACAGCACACAGAGGGATTAGACACATTATAAACTATCAGCTTCCTCTCTTCACTGGCTTTCCTGATTTTGCTGTTGCTGAAAGCAGCTGGCTACTCCATCATAAACCCAGATCCCCTTTGAAAAAGTGTGAGTCAGCTAGTTAATATATGCTGAAAATTTCTATCATTGCCACTATGCTGTTAAAAGCTTCTTGACTTTAATCTCAGCGCTAAGAAAAAAAAAAAAAAATGAAAAGGATAAGTAACAGAGAAGATACTGTAAAATGGGAGCTTTCCACATGCTTCAGGGGTTTCATTAGTTCCACCTCCTGCAGCAATATGCATGCCTTGCAAGGCATTTTTTAATATCTGGAATCTAGGTTATGTTTTTAAACTATTAAGCTAGCCTTAGAAAACAGTTTCTAAAATATTTATCTCCTGAAGTTTATACAGCCTTGGAGGAATGCCTTTGGCATCTGGCTCGCCCTATCCACAGAAATGTCCACATACCTTAGTGTTTATATTAGAGGAGCATGTAATGAAAAACAAATGGCTCCATGTGAGACCCCTTTGTGTTCCCTAGCTGTAGCAAACCCTGCAGCAAAGTTCTCCCTGGCACATGCCAAAGTCTGCCTGATGTGAGAACCATGCTGGGTGAGTCCCACATCCATGGTAGGCAGGTAGGCAGTGAAATGTAGCTCATCTCCTCAAAACTCAGGGGAGGTGCTTTCATGGCCTCCAACAGGCTTTGGCTCAGGCTGGTTAAGTTCACATTTTGGGCATTTTACTTTTTTTAGACATTTACAGGCCTCTCCCAGAGTATGGTGCAACCACAAAAAAAAAAAAAAAAAAAAAAAAAAAGCAAGTGCAGTGCTGGGGGTAACACAGGGAAGACCTTGACCAGGAACTGAACATGCCAACCACCTAAGCCTTTACATCATCACTTGTACTTTGCTCCTCCAAACAAAGCTCCCAGCTAACAGCAGTACTCAGATGAGGTGGAATGAGGGTCTCCCATACACAGCAGCTAATTAGCACATACACCAGTTCAAACCCAGTGCACCACTACCAAAACCCAAGCCCATTGTGCTGGAAAGGGCCATAACTGTTCAGCAGCAGGATGCTCGCTCCTCTGCATCCCAGGAACAGAGCAAGCCAGATGGGACCCCACCACACAGCCCAGGTGGCATAACTTTCATGACTTACCCAAAAGAGCAGAGGAACTTTCTGGCAGAGAGAATTAAGATTTGGGATATTTTCAGATTTAATAGGCTCAGTGCGGGGCAAGGGAAAATCAGGATTTTTCAATTGTGTGTTTTCAAACATTAAAATAACAGCATTTCTTGTAGTACTACTTTTTTCCTTGGCATGCCATAAATTAGCAGCATAATTTCTATGCCTTTGTATCCACAATAAAACAGGAACTTTCTGAGAAACATCATGCGGGCCCCAACTTTGGATCAAGTGAACGTGACATCCCTTTGCCACACTGCTCTTTCATTTGACAGAAGAAAATCTCCGTCCTCAGGTACGCCCTCCCCAGCTGCTGATAACTAGAGAGAGGTTCAATTAAATTTTGCAGCTGCTTGTGGGAGACATAGAGCCCATGACAAAACCAATGGAAGAGTTAGCAGGAGACCAGGCATGGGGCAGAAATCCCACTCCACTCCATTGGTACATCCATACCCAGGTATGCTGTTGGATGTTATCGTTACCACTCGGGATGGCTCAAATAATATGTAGAACTCCGGTTCCTTCGGAGGGCATTATAGCAAAGGTTTATTGAAAGACAAGGTCTTTTATACAGTATATTCTGTACAGTGGATATTATTGGTTGTTTCAGACCAATGCCTCTTAGTGCCAGTAAACAATTTGGAAAAACACCAGGTGTCAGGAAGAAGATATCTACAAGGATTGTTTTGAGTTCCTCCTTATGATTTCCCAGGCCAGAATGAGAGAGTTATGTACATGGCTTTTCCCACAGGCTTCAAGCTACTGCCTGGAGCCTAAAATCTAATTTCTGACCACTGTCAGTTCCCACAGGATGTCTCATCTTCATCCAGAGCAGCAGTCCTAGTCCCACTCATCAAGCATTCCACAACCTCCCTGATGGTTTGCATGCTTTATGAAATTATATTTGGTGTACTGAACATAGATTTTTCTTAAATAGCAAGCAGAGCTGACTGTACCCTAACATTACAGTTTATTCATGTCCTGTGGTTTAAAGCCCATGGTAAGAGGCAGGAAAATACACAGTCTGGTGATCGCTAAAGTAGTATGTAACAGTGAGATAGCTTTGACTTAATCACAACTCACCCAGCTGTAAGAGTTTACTGTCATATCTGCTCTTCTTTGTTAAACCATAATGGCAAAAATACACTTTAACATAGCTGATGTAAACTGGAGCACACTTTGTGGGAGGCTGGGCACACACATCCACGCACCTCTGAGGGGGCTGCGGGGCTTTCCTCCCCCATCCAAACAATCACCATGGCAAGAAACTCCCTCTGCTCCTCACTATAAATTCTAATGAATCAGATGTCCATCTGTTTTATTTCCAACTCCATCCCTTTTAAACCATGACCCTCTGGATGGATAGGGTGGGCAGTGCCAGGGCATCAGCAGGAGGGACTCCAAGGGACACTGGGCAGTCACATCTGGTTTCCATGTACATATTCACTGTTTGGTTTGTCTTGTGGTCTCCCTACAGCCTAAAGCACAAGGCAGATGGGAACAGTGTGCCGAGCCTTCCTGCTAAGAAAGCTCCCCAGGGCATCCCAGCGTGATTTACACAATTATTCATAACTGTACAGTGACCAGACAAAAACAGATGCAGCGACTTGGGGTAATGACTCAGCTTTTCTTGGACAGGCCACTGTATGCTTAAATCTTTCTAACTCCTCATTCTTTAAAACCACTTTACTCAGAGCCCACCAGCCCACTGAGCCACCTGGTCCTATTTTTCCAGTTTTAACATAAACAGTGGTAGCTACAACATACTTTTTATCATTAATCTCCCATCTCTGAAAAGAGCTCAGCATCATGTTTCTTGGACTGCAGTTTAATAGCTGTTTTCTCCTTTTGGAAATAAGCCCACAGTATTGCAAATATCAATTTGAGCAATACCCAAAATTGTGCCCACAAATTCAGATTAAATACTGTCAGCAAGCTACAAGCACTGTGCTCCTTTAGGGCAGAAATCTTCCCTTTCAACACATTTCAAAAATATGTAAAGAGAACAGCCAAAGAGATTATTAAGAGGAATAAAAGACTTTAAGAAAAACATTTAAATCCTTCATGAGTTTAGGGGAGAAGCCTGATTGATATTTGAAATCTTTTGGTGGACAGAGCTGTCATTTAATTTAGCTTGCATGACTGAAAGAATTTAACAAAAAGTGTTCCAGAGAGTTTTGCTGAAATTCCTCACATGTTTTTAGTAAGCCTCTGGAATACGATCGAACCTAAAAAGCTGGAGAGGAAGGAGACTAAACCTACAGCTAAAATAATATTCAGAATTGTAATATATGCTTAATAATCAAGTATTCACATCCAGCAGAAAAAGTGCCTCAGTACACAAATGACTCTGGAGCCCCAGCCATGTGTCCATGTGCTGCTTGGCATCAGGAAAAGAACCCTGGGAACTCATCCTAGCAGTGAAAACCAGCTCCTGGCTCTGCTAGAAACCTCCCAAAACTCAATGAATTTCACCAACTCATCACTGCTTGCAAAGCACAGGATGCCTTCCTTCAGGAGCCTCGTAAGGGAGAGTTTTGGAAGAGCAAAGGTGTTATTTTCCCTTTCATCACTCCAGCCACACACTTCCAACTACCTGATACAAGTACTGAGGCACTTCTCACACAACTCCTGAGATTCCCAACGGATCAGCCTTTTCTATTTTAAATTCCAGCCTGCTAAAAATATTGGGTTTTGGGGGTGAAAAACTAGATCTTATGTGGCCAATCCTGACCTTGAAATCTGCAATACCAAATCATTTGTGTGGCTTTTGAATCAGGGCAGCATCATGGGAAACGTGCGGATTTTCACGATACTGTTCCCTGTTAACAGCCCATTACAATGTACAGAAGTATATTCCCATTATGAAACACAGCTGGGATTGTTTTGCTTACAAAGGTCATTATCTGATCACAGACAAGAATCAGGGAAAGGAACCCATTTTATAAGGTTGAAGTTGTGGACTTTGTCAAAACTCATGTGTTTTGAATTTGGTAGCCTGATCGTACACAAGCATACAACAGCAGAATCGATTCTCTCCACTTCCTCTGCTTATTAGCCTTGGAAATAGCATTGGAAAAATTATCTTTTATTAGAAAATACTTTATTGTTTAACCAACCTTCATGAGAGTGCTGCCGCCCTCCACACCACATTTCTATTTCCCAACTCCCTTAGGTTTATCTACTCTGTGGAGAGGCACCTTGGTGGCACAGGAGTGTGCACCAACACAAACTCAATGCAACATCAACAGCATCACTCTTTTCATTGCTTCTTTCCAAGCTCCAGAGAGCCTTCCCCCTTCTGGGCAGCAGCAAAATGCAATACATATTACAGAAAAACTCAGTGTTCCCTGGTACCAAGCACCAAACTCTATTTGAAAATAAGGATATTTAAAACTTTAAAAATATCCGTAAATACCAGCATCTATACTTCTGTCTAGCAAGAGTGAACACATGAGCATGTGCACACCAGAAGGCACTGATGTAATGCATTAATTGGGTTTATATTTCATTTGATTTGTAATGTTTTTTCTATGTATCTGTCCTATGATCTGCCCGTCCCCCACACTGAAATGTAACCTAACTCTTCCCCTCCCACTTCTCCCTGATTGGATGGTGCCTCTGGGCCTTGCCTCTGGGCCCTGCCCCCTGGGGAAAAAGCCATGACACGGGAGCAGGGAGCTCTCTCTGGCACCAGCAAGTCATCGGGACAGTCCAGCCAAGCAGGGCAGGACTTGAAAATAAAAGCTGTAAAATCCCACCAGAAGCCAGAGAGCAGACTCTGTTACTTTTGCCATCGGCAGTCATCTAGTCTAGTGGGGAAATACTACAACTGGCGTGCAACGTGCGGCTCGAAGCCACAAAAGGTTCCCAAAAAGCTGGAAGAACCACTTGGGGAGCACGTAGCCGAGGAATCCCATGCAGAGACAGACCCGTCGGGCTTGGCGTTCTCTGTGGAGTCTCCAAAACACAGGATTCTACAGGCCAGGGCTGCAGTTTTCTCCGTTGGACTCAAAAAACCCATCGGAGTGCTGCAAAGAAGCCCCACGACTGGCAAGCTGTTCCAGGAAATGTGACCACATGCTCGTGGAAATATGACCCTGGGAACTGAGACTGGAAGCTCTTTTTGCACCAAAAAGGGTCATTCTCAGGCAAGAGGAGTGATTGGGAAAGAAAGGAAAGGAATGCTGGAATTTTGGTAAGTACCACTTTCGGTTTTCTAAGGGAAAATCTTTTTCAGAGGTGGGATTCCTCAGAGAAAAGGGGTTTTTTCTCTTTCGGGGAAGGTTTTGCTTTTAGAGTGAACCTTCAAAGTACTTTAAAAGCATGCTTCTTTCGGCAGCCTGGGGGGGTGAAAAGGAAACTGTTTCCCTTTTGGCTTTTTTTCTCTCCAGTGAAGTTTTTTTTTCCTTTCAGTTTCTCAATCACAATAAAAAGGATACAGAAACTCAAAATCTGAGCCAAAAATGGGTGCAAGGCTGTCTGTGACTCACAAAAGAGTCTATTACTACATTTTATATGCCTTGGATGATGGTGAGACCTGTTGTTCAAAGAAACAGCTGAAAAAATTAACTCTGTGGTTGTTTTCTCAGTTTCCACATTTATCATTAGAGCAAATAAGCTCTCCAGAATTTTGGGAGGCTATAACAAAAAAAAATAGTTGAATCTGGCTCCTCTAATAATAAAGAAGATGCAAATTTTGCTTTTTATAGCTTAAAAATTAAGTTTGTATTGCAAAAGCAAAATAAAAAAGAAAAAAAGCCAGTTCTTTGTGAATTTTCCCCAGCTTGTACCTTTTCAGGAAGTCTGAGTGCTCAAACCTTCCATCTCGGTGGTCCCCAGGTAGGGGGGTCACAAGATGGAGGGGATTCCTTTGTCCAAAATGGCCGAAGCCATGTGCTCGCCAGCCACGAAGAGTCTCTCCCTTTGTCTGTCCCTCCTTCCCGCAATCCCTTCTTCTCCCCAGACCCCTCCTTCCCTCTGGTGCCACCCCCGGCACTGCCCTCTCTTCTGACTCTGCCCCCTACCCTCAAACCTCCGCCCTCTGACTCCTCCCCATGTGACTCAAGCCTCCAGCCCCTCCCTGCCCCTGGTTCCCATGGCTTCCCTGCCCGCAGTCCCGGTTCCCATGCCCCGGAAGGAGAGGGGGGAACCCGGAAGCAGGAAGCGATCCCAGTTTTTCTGCTACCCCTTTCACATATCAACAGTCAAAAAGAGGGGGTGCTGTCCACAGTAATTGGGACCCCTTCCCCCAACAAGCGATTCAGGGTTTATGCAAAGCTCAGGCCAAATTGGGATATGAAAGAGAATACTTTTGCAACCGTTTAAAAGTGAATTTAGCAAGAAATACTACAGTTCCTTTTGACCTCCAAAAAGATTTCTTCCGGAGCTTTGGCAAAATCCTGAAATGGCTGTTGATAATAAGAATCTGCCAATTCAATTAGCAACCCAGTCCGATAAGTCTTTCCAACCTTACAGTAAAATAAAGCAGCTTCCATCAGAACCTTTTGTAACATTTGTGGAGCGGTTAACCTGAGCTATCGAGTTACAGGTTAAGAATGAAGGAGCCCAAGAACAGGTCCTGGAGATGGCTCTGGCCGATGCAGATGAACAGTGCAAGGCAGCTGTCCTCAGCCTGTCTATAGAACCGGCTTCAACTTTACATGACATGCTCCAGGTGTGTTCCAGGAAGATTCCCTTCATAAAAGCTCATCAAAACCACAGTTCCAGAGTCAAGCCACCACAAAAAGCTGCTGCTGCAGACACCATGCTTCCTGTACCTGTGCCACAGCCACCGGCCAAGAGAGGAACAACGTGTCTCCTGTGCGATCAGGCTGGACATTGGGTATCTCAATGCCCTTTAAAGAAGCAATTTCTGGACTTTCGGGACAATGGGGGCGGGAGATCTCAAAGATCCAAAGGAAATTTTTAAAAAAAAAAAAAAAAAGAGAAAATGTAAATGGTAAACTAAATAATCCTGCTTTAACCAGTTCTGCCTTTCAGCAAAAGTCACTGGATAGGATAGTAAAGGATCCAGCAACCAGAGAAACAAAAAGTCCTCATGATCAGGTCACCTGGGGTTGTGGGTAAGCCTATGTGTCCACTCCCACAGATCTCAAGTGGGCGCCAGCTGAGTGGGTGAAACCTTTTATCCCTAAAACTACAAAGCCACCTGCAGAGGCTCCACAAGTAGCCAGTGCTGCCTGGAGGAGGAGAAAGCACCGAACCTTCTCCTTCTAATTATCATTATTACTTAACAGTGTTTTTCAAGACTGTTTGCACTAAAGGTCATTTTTCTTCTGCAACTTTAAAGGTACTCAAGGTCTGAACTCTGAGTATCTCCCACGAACCAAGCCTTCCTCCTTCTTAATTTAATAAGAAAAGGGGAAATGTTGTAATGCATTAATTGGGTTTATATTGTGTTTCATTGGATTTGTAATGTTTTTTCTATGTATCTGTCCTATGATCTGCCCGTCCCCCACACTGAAATGTAACCTAACTCTTCCCCTCCCACTTCTCCCTGATTGGATGGTGCCTCTGGGCCCTGCCTCTGGGCCCTGCCCCCTGGGGAAAAAGCCATGACATGGGAGGGGAGAGGTCTCTCTGGCATCGGCGAACCATCGGGACAGTCCAGCAAAGCAGGGCAGGACTCGAGAATAAAAGCTGTAAAATCCCACCAGAAGCCAGAGAGCAGACTCTGTTACTTTTGCCATCAGCGGTCGTCTAGTCTCGTGGGGAAATACTACAAGGCACCACTGCTCTTCTGATCACAGTGTTGGCCTATGGACAGAAGAACACATTTTGGGAGGATGTCCTGGGGTGACTGTGTATCCCCAATCGTCTGTTGAGTGCAGGGGGGAGGGCAAGCGCGGTTTGTTTTTCCCCAGGAAAACTCTGCTCATCGGAGTGACCTTGAAGCGGGGGAGTTGGAACCCGGCAAGACTGAAGAAGCTCTGCTGTTTTTTTTCCGGCAGTTAGTTTAGTGCTAGCGTAGTTAGACGCTGTAGAATAGCTGAAGCGCTTTTTTTGCTTTTTTTTTTCTCTTTCTTTTTTCCCTTTTTTTTCTCTCTTTTTTTTC
>JANEHK010000076.1:1253402-1272123 GCA_025960845.1 Tachycineta bicolor | reverse complement strand
AATTCCTCATTTCCTAGAGAGGCCTGCCTCTCCATAGCAAACACCTGGTTTTTTTTCAAACCAAGACAAGAGGGGATTGCCAGGGCCCCAGCCTATCACTCGACACCCTCCCTGGAGCTTTCTAGAATCCAGGGAAGGGTCCTGGGGTGACAGACAGGGCGCCCAAGGGGAGAGAGAGGAGATTGGCAGTTAGGTATGAAAGGGGGAAGAGATGACTGACATTTAAGGGACTTTCTCTAACTCTGGGCAGACAGGTTACAACCAATACTAAAAACAGGGGGGTAAAAGGAACAAACCATTACAGAAAACTCAATATAAATTACAATAAATAAAACAAATGCACACCACCACACTCTTCCTTTGTGGATCTGCACCAGTCCATGATGATGGGTGACCAAAGTTATGAACTATAGCTCTGAGCTTACACTGTGGCTCCTTAGCCATAAAAAATATTTTAGTTCAATTCTAGCACTCAAAATACCTGGAACAGGAAAAATCCCTACCATGTATCACTCGGGGTTTACCAGCACAGCAGGACCCACTTTACTGTTGTTGAGGGTTAAGTTTTCCTGTAGAATTTCGGGGGGGGGCGCCCCCCCCCATGAGTTATGAAGTGATTTTAAGTACTGATAGTTAAGGGTGCTTAAGGGGACAAAGGAGGTTGATCGCTGAGTTTTGGGAGAGAGAGGAGGCTCCCGGGGGCAGAGGGGGAAGGACTTTAATTGCTCTCGGTTCTCCCGGGGAGCACGGTCGCGCAACTGAGAGCTGCCTGAAGTCCACAGCTAGCAGAGGAGTCTGGTCCTGGGAATTCTATCATCCGTTGGAGCGCCCAGGAATTCGGAGTTTCTTCGCTGCCTTGCTGGATTCTAGGTCAGCCCGAGACCAGCCGCTGCGGATTCTCCAGCACTGCCCACCTTGCGTGCCAGGGCACCCCCTGCCTGCCGAGGACAATCCACCACTTCCAGCCATCAGCGCCGGAGCTCCGGAGCTTCCCGCGTTTGCCCTCAGGGTTCTTAGTTCTGTTTTACTGTTTTTATAAGTGCTGTTGTTTGTTTGTCCTGTTATATTTACTAGTAAAGGACTGTTATTCCTTCCCCATAGCTCTGACCGAAAAGTTTTTTTTAATCTTCCAAATTATAATAACACGGAGGGAATGATTTGAATTCCTCATTTCCTAGAGAGGTCTGCCTCTCCTTAGCAGACACCTGTCTTTTTTCAAACCAAGACAACTGTCTTCACAGGCTCCAGAGGAGATGCTCTTGGCTGCCAGTACATCAGTTTTCCTGGTCACCTTCCTGACAGCACAAAGAAGCTGGTGACAGCAGTGAATTATTGACCAAAGGTGGCTACTTTGTGGATCATCAGCTTGATTCCAGATTAGCTATCCAAATTGACAACATCCCTATGGGTAAAGGAAGACAGACAAAGACTCTTAAGCGCTGGCAGTAATTAACACAAGTCTGCACTGGACAGTAAATCTCTTTTGGCAGCAGAAAGGGCTACCAAGGCATTATGGATTGCTCTGGTTTGGTGAGGGCAGGCTGATGCCCGGGACTGGATGCTCCCATGGAGGTTAAGCCCTGGCTGGCACCATGGTAGGCATGGGGACCAGCTCCTGTCTGCTGTCCCCCAGGCAGGGGAGGTACCACTTCCCTGGCCTGAACAAATGCTCATTCATCACTGGGCACATGTGAAAAAGAGATTACTCAAGCTTTACAATCAGCTCATTCACCTTATATCCAGTTTCTTCCTCTTCCACCCCACCTATTTATGGCTTGCTTTTGTGAAGCAGTAGGAAGGAACAGGACAGTGTGGGTGCCGAGCAAGGCTGAGGTGTCCAGTACAGCCTGACGGGGTCCTGGACAGTTCCTGTCTGCTTCTGGCTCATCCCCTGAGCCCTACATCAGTGCCAATGCTGGAGAAATGCTGCTTTCCTCTTCGGGCTACTATAGCCCCTTCTCCTATTTTGCCTTTCCAAGCCTTAACTATTGTTGGCCCTTCAGCATCCCTTCCTACATCTGCTTCCATCAAACACAGACATCCCTCAAACTCAAAAGCCCAAATAATTAGACCAATCATCGAACATGTGGTTGGACTAGGCAGTAGATGATGCCTTCAGCACTTTGCTGGAGTCTGCCTGGATCAATTCCTCTCAGGATCAGAAAGACTTCCATGAGCTACCACTTCCCTAGAAGCAACATAGCAATGCATCTATTTACTGCAAACACCCCCTTCCAGCTCTTCTTCACTTTGCCCGGGCTGATCAGGCACATTGATTACCTATACCTGTCAAGGGTGGTGGAAAAGGTTTTGCAAAGATGCTCCCTTTCTTGCTACCTGCAAGGGCTGTCTATCTTGTCTCCTTTCCACATTGTTCTTCCTCTGGCATCATATCCCTGCTCCTTCTCCCCACAGTTTGTCATTCTCCTACCAGTAGCCCCAGCTGCCTTCTTCTCTCCTTTCGAGTTGTTCTGCATCACTAGAAATGAGAACCTGGACCAATTTCTCCACCTCTCAAGCAGCCACCCCTCAGGGCATTGGCAGCTGACTGAAGGAGGGGTGTGAGGGCCTATGTGGGCCAGGACCCATCACTGCTATTATCCATATTTTCCATGTTTTGTTTAGTTTTGTTGGAGCAGAACCCCCCTCTTCTACCCAAACACCACTCAGGAAGGCCCAAACTGCACATCACCAGAAGATGAAACATGAGACAACAAGCCAAGTAGGAGCATAAGAAACAAGACAAAATGGGCAGAGGTGGAGCCATCAACCACCTTATTGCCATCACATCCTTCAGACATCTGAGCAGGGATGGCCTGGATGCAAGAGTACCTAGAAGGTACTCGAGCCATTTGCTATAACAGTCCCATGGTTCGGTAGAGATCAGCTGATCAGGTTCTGTAGAGGAGACCCAGGCAGGGGGTGCAGCAGCCAGGAGTTCCTACAGCCTCCTCCTGCTTAGCCCAGCCCAGCCTGTTGGAGCAACTGGGAGATTTCCTCTTGGCTCAGGCTCCGGCACACATGGCAGCTCTCTGGCTGTTGGCGAAATCTGCAGGGCTACCTGTGAGACAAACATCTCGTCCTTGGCACCAGGTAGGAAACAGCAAGCTGAGAGCTGGGCCAGAAGGATTTTTTTTCTTCCTCTTCTCCTTCTGCAACACAAATCCTTGCCTCAGTGTCCTAGGGTGACTTTAGGACGCTTGTATCCCCAATCCTCTGTTCTGTTTGTGCTGTATATTGAGTTCTGTGCCTTTAAGACTGGTTCTAAGAGCAACAAGCATAGAGTTTGTTTTGAGAAAACTGCCTGACTCCTACACATCCTTCTCCAGACGGGGTGTTTGGTGGAGGCTTGGAGAGACAGCAGGACAGAGATTTGATGATTTTTTTTTTTTTTTTTTTGCTTTTAGTTAGTTTCAGCTAGCTAGGGCAGAGAAGTTCCCTAGACTGTTTTTTTTTCCCTTTTTCTTGGAACTATTTAAACCTGCTCTGGACTGAAAACCCAGGGGAGCACTAGGGGCTGCACCTGCAGCCCACCGGGGCCTGGACCTTGGCATTTTCCAGCAGCGCTGGAGGGACTGGGACTGATGAGAGACTGAGAGAGAGCCGAGCTACATCCACAGCAAGAACTTTCTCAATTTGCCATCTCACTCCAGAATGAGAGGTTTTATGTTATTTGTTCTTTATACTTGTATGCACTTTGTTTGTTAAATAAAATAGTTTTTTCCACTTTTCTCTGAAGAAGTTTTTTACCAGATCTGTTGGAGAGAGGGGCCATTTGGGTTTGCTTCTCAGAGGGATCCTATTCAGGGGCTTTCTCCCAAATTTGTCCCTAAACCAGGACACTCAGCCACTTTCCTTTTCCCCTAAAGGCTCCCAGTGGAGAGGCACTCCTCAAGTCATGTATTTTTGTGCACAGTGTTGTGTTGCACAGAGGTTTCTACCAGAACACCAGCTTGAGCCACCCCGGCTGCATCCTGCCCTCCTGGGGGCTGCTCTTTCCAAGCTTTACTTTTGCATTCACTTCCGTTCAAGGCTCTGGAAGCCCAAAAAGCAACTACAAGCAGTCCTATATGGGGGAGATTAGGGACAGGCGGTCGGAAGATATCGCGTTGTACAGGCAGACAGAACCCCTCCCTCAATACTTAGTTGGTTAGTGTCCTTGATAAGGTAAGCAACACCTAACTTGTAACGTAAGCAGACAGAAGTGATGTAGCAAACAGAGGTTTTATAACTCCATGTAACCAGTTAATAAATGCCATTTGCCATCCACCACACTGGTGTCTGTGAGCTGGTGGTCCGAGCAGCCTGGGTGTAGCTGCCGTGTCGTTCCTGGAACCAGGTCGCTACGCCTCAGTGGAGGCAGCACCTATAGATGTCCACAGAGCTTCACGGGGAACTGAACAGCTATCTTATAAGCCAATTATCTCCCACCAGACAAGACAACCTCAGCATGGAGTTAATTATCAAGCTGTTAATTTCAGCAGAGACTTAAATCAGGCAGGGGGAGGAGGACTCCATGGCAAGTGCCCCTAAACCTGTTAGCTAGGCAGGATCAAGCAGCTGGTCTCTAATTAATGGCTGATGGCTGGACTGGCTCCTGGGCAAGGTCTCAGCTCTCCTCTATGTTCAGAGCACGGATGCTGCTTGCAAAAACCAAAAATAACTCCAGGGACACAACTTCTCCAATGTCAATATTGGCACCTAAGATGGGTCTATCAACAGGATAAGAAACCAGCCATCCAGGCTCCAGCATGGGCACTGCTGACACACTGGGGTGCAACTCATCACTGATGCTGAATGTACCCAACAGCAAGGCTCAGGCCTCTGGAGCTGCAGGCAGGAGGAGCCCTGCTTGGTGTGGTTCTCCCACACAAAGATGCACAGATACCAACTGAACAGCTGAAGCAACTCAGTGTTTAAATTAAGTTCAAAGCTGGTGACTTTATACCCTCCCTCAGTGAGACAACACTCACAGAGGAAGCCCTGAAATGCACCTAAATGAATCTCATCCTCAGCTTTTAGATTATGTGCTGCAGGAAAAGGTCAGTAAACTCCTTCCCCACCCATAGACAGGAGGCATTCAAGGGGCCCTGCCAAAAATAAAAGGTAACTTCCAGCCCATCACAGTATTTGTTGATGGCTCAAACACTCACCCGCTGCCAGCTGCCTCCCACTTCCTTGCTGACCCTGCCGCATTAGCAGCATCTTCTTACACATCCTCAACCAAGTATATTTCCTTCTCTTAAATATCACTCCTGGAAATACAGCCAAGCAAGGTGACAGGCAACAAATCTTGCTGCAACCCAAACTTCTCTCTTTGCTCACAGTTTGATGTGCTGCAAGGGCTATCTCTCATTGCATGGGGTCTGGCAGCACGAGCACGTAAATACAACCCAGTCTCTGCAGCCAGTTACAGGTCAAAACCAAGCTAAGAAGTTTAATGAGCAACAGCATTAACCAAGAGTCTTCCTGAGCCATGAGAGGTATTTACACTTGCCCCGATGCAGTCAGGTCAAAAGGGTCTCACTGACTGGGAACAGGGTTTGCCAGCACAGGGGAAATATCTGCCACAACTGTGCCTTGTTCCCCCTGCAGGCACAGAGCTTGGGTGAAGTGGCAGAATTGCACTGGGGAAATTCCCAGCTTCAACTTGCCCAGCACATGAAGCAGCTCAGGGTGCAGTGGGAAATTCACAGGCATTTATGCCACACTGCCTGTACACCATGCCACAGCTGGGCACCACATTCCCACAGCACAACCCAGGGCTGGAGGAGGAAATTCCTGTCAGAGCTGGCCCTCTCTGCCCACAGCAGGTCTGACAGTGCTGCTTTTTCCTCCTGCCCCTGAGAACATAATCACTAAGCAGTCTTACACCACCTCAAACTGGAATCAAAAGTAACATAATTGTTATGAAGGCTTTTTCCTGGGAACAAAAGCAATTGGATTTCTTCTGCAGCCAAGAAGACCAGAGGTTACCTTCTGAACAATGAAGATTAGCTCTTTGAATCCCAGTCCCAAATCAGTCATGGACAACATTTTAAAAACCTTGATGTTGAGTCAAATTTTGGAGAAAAACATGAGAAAACTACCTAACATCCCAGACAGCTGTGTCCTTTGTTACTGGGCCTATCAGGGAAGACACCTACCTCAAATATCTACCGATTAAATTATAGCCTGAGTCACAGCACAAGGCAACACTTGATACAATTAACCAGGCCCAGAATAACTGCAATTAACTGTTAATCTGCTATCAATAGCTCCACTTACACCGGGTTTTGCTGCACAAGTATTCCTTCAGGTTTGTTTCCTCCACAACAGGATAAACTTCAGCTCTGGTACAGGATATCTGGTGTTTGTTTTAAGGCACTGCTGTGCATCAGCTGCATGTTCTGGACACAAAAGCAAATGAATCTCCTTTAAAGGTGTTGGTCTGTTTTTTTTCCACAGCTGATTTCCATAGCACTGTTTGGAGGATGGTCCCTGCAGGACACACCTGAAGCACCCATCTCCCTGCCGGAGCTGAAACCAGAGACAAAGTTGAAACCCTTCACATATATAAGGCCACTCCAGGATCCACCTGTTTGAAAACAGGCATGCAAATGCACCAGGTACAAACAATCTCTGGCTGTTTAAAAAAAAACTCAGTGTGGGTGACCTGTGGATACAGCATTCCCTCAACAATCCCGATAAACCTGGAGGTTTGCCATAGAGTCCCAGCTGGTGATGGCTACTGTGGGCAGGTGCTGGCTCTTGTTGAAGAAGGAAAGAAGGAGTTTGGGTTTGAAAAATCAGCTGACAGTCAAATACCTTCAGATTTAATTACATTCTCATTACCGAGGGTCATTCTTCCCCTGATTTAACTGCCCTGGCAAAATTCTGTCAGTACCACTTGCATACAGTGGTAGAGCATTTACCCAGCATTAATGGGAGCCAAGACACAGCTAAAAAGACAATGGAATTAGTACTTAAATACCAGGCCTAGACTGGGTGGAGCTATAGATTATTTTGTGTAGTAAAGAAGAATTATCTGATCCATTCTGAAATGCATTTATCATTAAAATAAAAATCTTCTGTCATTTTATTTAATAGCCTTAGTAAAAAATATTTGCAATGTCTGGTTGCTTTTCAACATGTGGTTTTAATATTTTGTTACAAACTGTTTAATAATTATGAAAAAAAGGCATGTCCACATAATTATTATATTTATTAACATTCTTTTGAGGACTTAATAGATCATATTTCATATATATAGCATTTCAGACATTGTAGTGCTAACTTATTAAAGGTGTAAAATAAGTCAAAAGTGACTTGCTTTGGTGCAATTTAAATATTGTATTTTCAAGTGATTAGTGTTGTGCCTTGCATTATTTAACAATCTCGCAATTTGCACATTTTTCTAAATAGTATGCAGCTTCATCTGATCGGGGAATTAAAATACTGTGGGAATAATAAACCTCAGAAAGCCTAGCAGCACAGGGAAACTTTCACCAAATCTGTCAAAGTAATGGATTTTTCTGAAGGGGAGATATATTCCTGAAAAGTCCCCAACTCTCAAGGTTCTCCCATAAGAAGCATCATATTTCCCTGTGTACCCTGAGCAAGGTCTAGGTCCCTTTGCCACCCAGAGCTTGTCTCCCTGTGGTGGGGTCAGACCCTCCTCACTGGTCTATGGTACTCTACCACTTTGTATTTTGAGCAAAGAGGTTGTAGGGGACTCAGGCATGAGGGCATCATACCGTTCCCAGGCCTCTTCTGTTTACATTTGATTCAATCAAGTTGTTGCCTTTTGGCCTCTTTCCAAATTAACTTCTGGGGGACCTCCACCATGCCCTCTCCCAGCAGCCAGGCCTTTGGGAAACAGCCCATTAAACCTACAAACAAATATGGGACACATTGGTTGATCAAACCAGCTTCAAACACAGCTCTGGAAATGCTAGGACATGCTTTTTTTGCGAACTTCATGTCTATTTTGTCTTTGGTTATTCACACCTCTGGGCCTCCTGCCTTTTGTTTTTTCCCTTCCAAGTATAGCTGTGTGTTTTAGTGCCTCGTAAAACTTCTAAATTTTGTTCTCATCCTCCTGCAAACCCCTCTAAGAGCAACATGAGGTTCTTTCACATGGGGCTCACTGCAGGACCGGGTCTTTACACTGAGCACATGAAGAAAGGCAGCGAGACCCTGCTTGGGGGAACAGCTGTAATACTCCAAGAAATTGTGTCTTCCCCTTATTTCCAAGGAAATAGATTTAAGGGAGTTTCTCAGGGTCTGTGAAAGCATATTGCCTGGATTCCCATCCCCAAAGGGTTATTTTTCCAAGAGTTTATATGGTAGTTAGATTTCTGGCTAGAAAATATGCAATATGATAGAAACACAGTCCCTATATGGGGCAATAAATTACAGATTGTTTGATGTGGAAACCAAAGAACTGTCAAACTCCAGTATATCTGAAATATTCTAAATGAGCCCTTAACTCAGGTGTCTGGAAATATACATGTTTCCAGGCCATTCAATTTTGTAGACACATCTTGCCCAGCTAAGTTACCTTTTATGGATTTTACTATTTGTAATGAATGAACAAGCCCAATTCCGTAAATCAAAATTTAGAATTTTATTTTGAGATTTAAATTCAGTCTCTAACAGCCACAATTAAAAGGAACAGCGTCGAACCCCGGGGTTTCGGCACTGGGTGAACGCAGAAACGGACTCTATTGCTCCGTATCCACTCTGTTCACAAAGTGTGCCCAGAGCTGCTGATTTTTATACAGTCTTTTGCTGAGAGTGGACGGTGACTGTAGAGCTCTTGCTTCGGGGTAGCTTCATTAGGTATTCATGTTCAGGTCCCAGGTCAGTTGAATAGGTTCTCGGAGTAGAACAATGCCATGATTACCGGGTCCCGAGACGGTTTGGAAATGTTAAATCAGGCAGGAACAGATATCAGTCTTCTCTTAATCACTCGGTTGTTAGCAGGCCCATCTCCGGGGGAGACATGGCCTATCTCCCCATTTTTCCCATTCTTTTAGTTTTGTTGGTTGTCCTGAGGCTTTTCCTGGCAGGGACCCTCCTTGTCTTTCAATCCTCGTGTCCTCTTCTTGAAGTTTAGCTTTTTTTTCTTTAACCCTAAACACACTTTAGGTTCTACAGATCTTAAATCCGACCGAATGCAGATTAACTTTATATTACATATCACCACATTTTAACGCAAATTAATTACATATCACAATACCTAACACGAATTAACTTTAGGTCACATAACACAATCCCTCCCCTTCTATATAAACACATTTAATTTGTGTTCCTGTTATTGCCTTTTTTTTCTTTGACAAAAAAACCTCTTAACAAGAATTTTACCAAACACAAAAAGACCTCTTGTACTTTAAACATTATCTTTATAGTCATCCCACTCTTCTTCGGGTTCATCCCAATGTCTTACACTCTTCTCCTTCCTGTACTCGGGCCTTGAATCTTGCAAGAACTTCTGCTTCCCTGCTTCTTTCCTTATTTAATTTCATGATTTTTGATACTTTACTGTTCTTGCCAAAGCCCCCTGAGGCTAATTTGGGATCTGTGGGTAATGCTGCGATTTGCATTCCTTGTACTACCATGTGTATGAGACAAATGAAATACAGTATCAGGCATGGTAGGAAGATAACTCCTGCTACTGAACATAGAATGAAGAACCCCACTTTCTTCCACCAAGCCCCAGTCCCAAACAATTGATCCCACCAGGAGGCTTGGAGGATCGAGTTCCATTTCTGAACTGGTACATGTGCCACCTTCTTTATTTCAGCTGCTAGGCCTCTGATGGTTTCTCCGTAGTCATTTATCTCTATGCAGCATTCTGATTCGTTGAATTTCTCGCATACTCCTCCTTCTTCTGCTAACAGGTAGTCTAAAGCAATTCTATTTTGATACACGAAAGCCCTCATTTGTGAGTGCTGCTGGGCTAATAGCTCTAAGGCATCTGAGGTGTGGTTTGAGACAATTTCCACTACGGCCTGCAATCTGCTCAACCTGTTTAGTAAGTAGACTGGGGTTCTGTGTCACAGAGACACACAAAGTAATCACGCACAGACAAGTATCTTAGCCAGGCAGAGGTTTCTCCGATTCCAGCCCTCTGCTCCGAGAGCGGAGCGAGGAGCAAGAGGAAGAAGAACCTCTTTGTTTATTCTTTACTTTTTATACATTTGTGGGTCTAGCAGGAGATTGGCTTTTTGGGGTTTCCACCCCTCAGTCTCAATGGCCAGACCAACGGTCAGTTACAGTTGTTTTTCAGGTTAGAAATATGCAAACAAAGGACAAAGAATGAAAAACAAAGGATTTGTTTATGTTACATCTGTGGGAAAGGTAGAAAAACTGCTCTAATATTGTACAGTAACTAAAAGATCTGACTCCATTATGAAATTCAAAAGGCTAAATAAAAAACTCAGAAAAACCAGGGTAACAGTTCTGTAACTCCAACTTCCATCCTGGGCCCAAGTTGCAGGACAGTAATACTCTATTATTTATTCCACCGGCCATTCCTCGCTTCCCCATTTCTGGTTTCCCCCTGCATTTGGGAGTTGTCTTTTTATCTCCCTTTTTTGCCTGTTTAGAGTTTCATATAACGGAGCACCTAGTAGATTGCTTTCTGATTGGGGTAGCGTGAAAAAGGAGGGTCTGATCATCCCCAGAGTTCAGGATCTTTTCCACCTGTGGGGTAGCTGACTATAGGCCTTTTTCCCACATATCCAATAGATTCCACTTGGGACTTTCCATTTAATTTCTGTGCTTTCCGGCATTTCCCAAAACTCTTTTAAGTTCCTTAACGATTGGTAAGGGTTGGCTCCAGCAAGTTCATTCCAACATAGCTCAATTCCATTAATCCAGTCACATTCTTTTCCTTTCTTTCTGCTTCAGTATCGTGCAGGTGGCTCAGGCTGCCAGACCTTAGTCTTATTATTAGAATTGACAGCCAGAGTGGATATGCAAGGAGTATATCCCACTATCTCGGTATACTTATTCCCTTCTCTACTAATGCATATGGTCCCTATTATTCTTTGGTCCAAGGTCCACCCCTCAGGTCGTGACATGGTTTTTATTGTTTGATTGTCCCATTTTAGAAATTGTTCTGGAGCCAAACTCTCACCTTTCCAGGGCCATTTCTCAGCTGATTTCAGTCCCCCGCAAATCCAACAGTTTGACAGTACCAATTCAGTGGCAATTTCCTGCATCAATTCTATAAAAAGATTCTTACTGGAGGCTGGCAAACCCCAATCACTATATTGCCTTTCTAATTGCTTGTATTGTTCGCTGAGTGACCTCATCCTTTCTTGCTCCATCCTGTTTCTTCTTGCTTCTGCCTCCTGTCTCTTTAATACCTGGGCCACTTTCTGTATTTTGCTCTCTGGTTCCATCCCCTCCTCATTTTTGGAGAAGCAGAAGGTTCCTTCTAACTTCAAGGAAACTTTTTCATCATTTTCGTTTAACAGATCTAGGATGATGGGCCCGCTGTTTAGGGAAACTGTATTAAGTTTCACATTATTCCCTACCCAATAGGTTTTTCCGTTCATCATACACATCCCCAATTTATTCTGGTCATAACATAGTTTGTTCACCTGGAAGTATGCCACAAAGGTGGATTCTTTCTTACCCCCAACCCACACTGTTTTATTACACTACTCACATATGGGGATTATGGGCATGCTACTTATATCCCGCCTTTTTCTAGACATTGCCACTGGGTCATGGTATATGGTTTTTTCTTTTAATTCACATATTCTAAACCAACTTCCATTGTGGTTACAAAGCTCTCTTTGTTGAATTCCTGGGCAATTAAATGTACCCGGAAAGCTACATTCTGGCCCCAGGTAGGCTCTTGCTGAGTCTCTTTCAGGCACTTTCTTTCCTGCCCCATTTGTCCCTTAGGGTTGAGGAGGCCATTCGTGCGGCACACAACTAGGCTCAGGATCACTAGGATTACCCATAGGTGTACCCCTCTGCCTTTGCCTCCGCCCACCGGGTTGCCACCAGCGGCGAGGTAATCCATCTTCTCGGCAGCAAGGGTATTCTTCCGGGCCTCCATAGTCTGTCCTGTTAGCATATTGTCTTTTATAAGTGCCCCACCTGGCCAATTTTATTTGGTCTGCTATACAGGGTACTTTTACCGCCCTCCTACACTCACTTGCTAAAGGTTCGGCTTTTGTATTTAGCTTCCCCCTCAACCCATTTGTGTATAAATGGAACCACCCTGGGGAATCTAATTCCAATATACCTCCCTCAGTGGCAACAAATAGAAAAAGGTCTGTGAGCCGCCTTTCCTCCTCTAGACAAGTTTCACACAGGCTCCAAGGTCTGATCCCTCTGAAAGAATGGGCTACCCAAATCTCTTCACAATAACCACACTTAAAATGAACAAAAGGATAACAGGTACACCTGACTTGAAGACAACGTATCGAATATCGGTTGGTCATTAAGTCTGTCTGTGGATTTTCAACTTCAGGTCTCTTGGTGATGAGGTTACTCTCTACTCCGGAGTGCTGTCTCGTTGTTCGATCTTCTTCACCCAGGAAGCGTGTGTCCAGCCTTTTTCTGCGGTCCTGACAGCAGTGTCCGTGGTCAGGAGGACGAGGAAAGGTCCTTCCCAATGAGGAGTTAATGGCATTTCTCTCCACGTCCTGATTAACACCTTGTCTCTCGGCTGGATTTTATGGATGGCAAATCTTAAGAGTGTACTCTGTGATATCAGCCCACGCTTTCGAAGCTCCTGTAAATTGTTATTAATTGATACAAGATAAGATTGTATCTGACAATCTTCAACCCGAGGAAGTCCCACTGGCATTCCATGTTCATATGGCATTCCATAAAGCATCTCGAAGGGAGATATCCCTGTTCCTGAGTGGGGTTGAGTCCTGATGTTAAAAAGTGCAAGGGGGAGGCACTTCACCCATGACATTTTGGTCTCAAGCATAAGTTTTGATAATTGAGCCTTTAATGTTTGATTCATTCTTTCTACCCGTCCTGAGCTCTGGGGGTGCCAGGGCGTATGATATTCCCACCGATCCCTAGGGCATTTGCCAAATGTTTTATGATTTTGGAGGTGAAGTGAGTCCCCTGGTCTGAATCAATGTAGTCTGCAATCCTGTATCTTGGTATTATTTCCTCCAGTAGTTTCTTAGCAACCACTTGGGCGGTGGCCCGAGGACTAGGGAATGCTTCTACCCAGTGGGTTAGTTGATCTACCATTACTAACAAATATCGATGCCTCCCAATTTTTGGTAATTCAGTAAAATCTACCTGGATTCTTCCGAATGGGCGGTATGCTAAAGGGCGTCCCCCTGGGGATACCTGCCGGGTCCTGGATCTATTTATCTTTTGACATGTCATACATCCCTGGACCTCCTGTTTTGCTATTTCATACATTCCTTTGTACCCAAAGAACTTTAAAAATTGTTCAGCCAGAGCTTGTGCTCCCCAATGGGTCTGCAAGTGCAGCCTTCTCAAGATTTTTCTAGCATATCCCTTCGGTATTAATTCTCTACCATCTGGTAATTTCTACTTCCCATCTTCTAATATCCCTCCTATCTTTTTGTATTCCTCCACCTCCTTTTCGGAAGGACAGGGAGGGAATTCCTGGGTTTTACCTTCTCTGGTTTCTGGAACATTTAGGGTAAGGAGTGCTGCCCTCTTTGCCTCCTGATCTGCTAGATTGTTTCCTCTCATTCTGAATTGCATCCCCATCTGATGCCCTTTTACATATACTACTGAGATAGCCTTGGGTTCCCTTATAGCCTCCAATATTTGTTTTATTAAACCCTCATGCACTAGACCTTTCCCTCGGGTGTTTATTAGTCCCCTTTCTTCCCAAATTTTCCCAAATGTGTGAACCACTCCAAAAGCATATTTTGAATCCGTGTAAATGGTCCCTACCCTTCCTTTTAGTCCCTTTAGAGCCTGCAGGACTGCATATAGTTCACACGCTTGTGCTGACCAGGATGCGCTTAAAGGGCCAGATTCTACTACTTTTCCTGTTTTTCCATCTATGACAGCGTAGCCTGATTTCCTTTTCCCTTCTGAAACTCGGGCTGATCCATCCACACACCATTTTTCCCCTTCCTCCAGCTCTTCTTCCTGTAAATCTGCCCTAATCTTGGTTTGGAGTTCCATTATTTCAGCGCAATTGTGGGTGAGCCCTTCTGAGGCTTCTCCAAAGAGGAACTCGGCTGGGTTCTTGGCTGTGGTTGTCCTTAGTTCTCATTCAGACGCATGGATGAGTATGGCCTCGTATTTTAGAAGTCTAGCATCTGTGAGCCATTTATCTGCTTTTTGCTGTAGGATGGTCCTTACACTGTGTGGGGTATATACTATTAACGGAGCCCCAAAGGTTATTTTCTTAGCTTCTTCCACTAGCAGGGCTACTGCCACAACTGCCTGTAGGCATGTGGGCCATCCCCTGCTTACTGGATCTAGCAATTTAGAGATATAACCTACAGGTTTTTTGTCCCCTGCCCAATCTTGTGTTAATACTCCATGTGCTGTGTGGTTGCTAACATCTATAAACAACTGGAATTGCCTTTTAACATCAGGGAGACTCAATACAGGAGCTGCCATCAAGGTCTCTTTTAAGTATCTAAACTCCTGTTCATCTTGCTCGGTCCATTTCAACTTATCTGTGGTTAGTTTTTCATACAAAAACTTTACCTTTTCACTATAACCCTCTATCCACTGTCGGCAATATCCGAGGAGCCCCAGCAGCTGTCTCACCTGTCTTTTGTTTTGTGTGGGAGGTAATTCTATGATGCCCATCACCCTCTCTGGATCTAATCTCTTTTTCCCTTTTGTAATCCAATGTCCCAAATATTTTAACTCAGGCTCTGCAAACTGCAGTTTAGACTGTGAGACATTTAGTCCCTTTTCTCCTAAGAAGTTTAGCAAAGATATGGTGCAGGCTTTCACATCCTTCTCCTCCTGTCCCAGAATTAGCAGGTCGTCTACGTATTGCAAGATCTTAATCCCCTCCTTTGGGGAAAATTGGTTCAATAATTGTTCTAATGCCTGACCAAACAGGTTAGGTGAGTCGACAAACCCCTGGGGAAGGGATGCCCATCTTAGCTGCTGCTTCCTATTAGTGTCTGGGTCTTCCCACTGAAAAGCAAAATAGTCTCGGTTCCCTTCTGCTGATGGACAAGTCCAGAAAGCATCCTTTAGATCTATTACACTCTACCATATATCCTCGGGGGAAACCCGGTTCAAAAGGGTGTATGGGTTTGTTCCTACAGGGAACCGTGTCTTGGTTCTTTCATTTACAGCCCTTAAATCCTGAACAAACCGGTAACTCCCATCTGCTCTCCGTACAGCCAGGATAGGTGTCTTATGTCGGGACATGCATGGTTCCAGGATCCCCTTTGCTATTAAATCCTCTATTATGGGCTTCAATCCTCGCCTCCCCTCCAGGGAGATAGGGTATTGCTTCACCCTTATGGGGTCTTCTGGTCTCTCGATTTCAGTCGAGAGTTCCATCTCCAGCCTCCCCGCTTCCCCTTGAGTGTACCAAACCTTGGGATTAATCTCCCTTTCATCCTCGAGGGTCAAATTATATAAACTCACTATCAATTTAGAATCTTTCACTATCAAATTGATTCCTAATGCAACCATCAGATCTCAGCCTAATAGGTTATCATTGGCCTCTTCAACTAGTAGCATATCTCCCAAGCAAATCTTAGACTCAATTTCCACATCCTTGACTACAGGTACTTTAAAAGGTTCCCCTTTGGCCCCTATGACCATCATAGAATCTTTACTTATTTTACAACCTGGGGGCAATTGTTTAAATGTACTTTTCTCAGCCCCCGAATCCACGAGGAAATCTAACTCCTTCTTTTTGGGTCCTATTTTAAGTTTTATCACAGGCTCTTTAGATGTTATGGACCCCAAAATAAAAAGCCCTTGACACCCCTAGTCTTCTTGGAACATTCTCTCATCCTTATTCTCTTTTTGCAATCCCTCTTCAGATCTCCCTTCTTTTTGCAATAAAAACGTTCGGGACCTTCCCCTTGGTTGTTAGGGGTTCTCCTTGGAGGGGGTGCTGGCTTTTTCTGTGGGGCCCTTTTCATGGTTTTTCCTAAGTCATGAGGACGGTCCTGTTTCTGGGCTTCCCTAACTGCTGCTACCAACACCTTCGCCTGCATTTTCTGTTTCTCCTCATCTCTCCTCATGTATACTTTCTGAGCCTCCCTCAGCAATTCCTGCAAACTCTTTTCCTGCCAACCCTCAATTTTCTCTAGTTTCCTCCGTATATACTCCCACGACTTCGCCACGAATTGGGTTTTTAACAACACCTCTCCCACAGGGGAATCGGGATCCGTCCCAGAGTATACCTGAAGGCTTCTCCTCAGCCTTTCCAACCATTCAGTGGGGGTTTCATCTTTTCCCTGACATTCTCCAAACACTTTACTCAGTTTCTGCCCCCTTGGCACCGCTTCCCTGATACCTTGGATTATTATGTTCCTCATATCAATCATATTTCTCCTGCCCTCTTCCGTCTGAGCATTCCCCCAGGGTTCCTGACTTGGCCATGTTTGGTCTCCCGGGGTGCTCTGAGGATTTCAGCGTTCCCACTCCCTTATTCCCGCTTGCCTTAACATTTCCCTTTCCTTGGTGTTAAACAGTGACCTTAATGTTGCGGTAAGATCCTCATATGAGTAGATGCTAGTGCCTAAAAACTCATCCAATCTCTCTGAGACCCCTAAAGGATCGTCCATGAGTTTACCCATTTCCTTTTTGAAAGCCCTCACATCGCCTGTATTAATTGGTACGTTTATGTATCCAATAATTCCCGGACCAGTGGGCACCTCCCGTAAAGGGAAAAGGTTATTTCTCTCCCCCTCATTTTCATTTTCTATCTCATTTATCTTTTTCAGCTGCTGCCTGGTTCTCCTGGCGGGCGGGGTATACCCTGCTTCTTGCGGGTTCCGAGGTGTCTGTGGAGCGGGGCTGAAGAAAGATGCCAATTCCAATTCAGGCGATGGGGGATCGAGAAGTGGGACTTGGGTCGTGGGAGGCTGGGCATCCTTCCAGAAGGGCTGGGGAACCGGCATAGGTTCCAGCAGGGGAGGGAGCCCAGAGGGTAGGGATTGAACCCCTGTTTGCGGGAGCTGCAGTCCCAGAGGAGGCACTGAAGCCATCAGCGGTGGTGCTGGAACCCCTTGCAAAGGTGGGAGCCCGGGCCCTGGGGGTTCTGGAGGGGCAACTGGGTTCTGTGCAGGTTGGGGGGGCTGCATTAGGTACGGCGGGGGAAGATTGTCTAAAAGTTCCAATTTGTTACTCGGGGTTCCAGCGGGATTGTTAATTTTCACTGGAAAAAGTTTAGTGTCTGCTCTTTCCCAAATCCTAGCATACTCGTACTCCTCCTTATTCCTTTTTCCTTTTACATAGCTGACCAAAGCATTACAAATCCATCTTTCAAATGTCCCGAAGACAGGCCATATTACATGGTCCCATACTTCAATTCCTCCCCAAATTTCCACACAATAGTGTATAATTTTTTCCTTAGATTTCTTTCTCCGTGCAGAGCATTCCTCCCAATGTTCTAATATCCACCCCAATGGGTTCTCAAGTGGAATTTCTGGAATGTCCTTCTCTGATCTTTTTGCGGATTTCTCCGCAGATCTGTCCTGGGCTTTACTCTTCCTTTGCCCCATTCTATAGTATCACCGGCTACTAACCCTAAGGGTGATCGGCCCCCCGGTTTTCCCCTAGTGCTGAGCTCTCCCCTTTTTCTTTTTCTCCCGGACCCTCTCCTGGTCCTAGGCTGAAAGGTTTACCAGTCCCAGAACTCTTGAGGACGTCCCTTCCCTTTCAGCCTTCCTGTGACCAACCCCCAAACTCCCTGAATTTCGGGTTTTACATGTGAGGTGTGTCTTTTACCCACGTAACTCTCGCTTCCCCCGCGACCGACCACACCCCTCGCGGGGAAGTGGAACTGCGATCTTGGGGTCCCTCTCGCCTTGTGATAAAATCACGTCTCGCTCACACGCTCGGTCACCCCCACTCAACCACGCAATACTTACGATCCTTTTCTCGTGTGGATTCTTCATGCACGTAAAGTTTTACGAGTTGTGTCTTCGCCGTGGCTGTGGAGGCCCTTTACCCTGGACCTCCCCGAGTTCCCCAAGAGCTCTGATCTCACCTATCCTTCTTTTTAATTGTGGCATTTTTGGCTTAAGTTCGTCTTGTGGTTTGATCGATTCCACAGGGTCTCCCGGCTCTGCCAGACCACTGAAATCAGTGGGGCGCCTCCTGGCCAGAGACAGGGGTCCAAGGGTCCCAAAATCAGACCATCACGTCGGCGTCACCAGATTGTAATAAATGATCAAGCCCAATTTCGTGAATCAAAATACAGAGTTTTATTTCGAGACTTAAACTCAGTCTCTAACAGCCACAATTAAAAGGAACAGCATCGAACCCCGGGTTTCGGCACTGGGTGAACGCAGAAACGGACCCTGATGTCTCCAAATCTACCCTGTTCACAAAGTGTGTCTCGAGCTTCTGGCTTTTATACAGTCTTTCCGCTGAGGATGGAGAGCTACCTTGCTTCTCGAGTCCATTTTTTGCTTCATCAGGTATTCATGTCTACGTCTCTGGTCAGTTGAATAGGTTTCCTGTGGTAGAACAATACCTTGATTGCTTACTCTGGAGTGGTGTTTAGAGATGTAAAACTCGGCTGGAGCAGATAAGATACCTATCT
>JANEHK010000076.1:1164414-1236904 GCA_025960845.1 Tachycineta bicolor | reverse complement strand
GAACAAAAGTGGCAAGAAGTGACTTATGCTGATATGTTTTTCAGTCTCCGAAATCACCCTGAGTGGCAAAGGGATTGTGGGATCAGGCCACCATCTGACCCCTTGATATTAGCTCTTGAAAGGGATAATAAAGCTAACAAAGGAAAGCCCAAAAGGTGCTGTAGCACATTTTCAATAAATCAGAGGTGTTCCCATCCCAATAAAGTGTATTCAGCAGAGGTCCTAGAACAAGAAGCAGTAGAGCCACTTTTACCACCCCCTAGGAAACAGGAAGGAGGGAGGGTAAAGGAAGGAATAAAATCAGAACCCTCATCAGTTTTAGCCTCCCCTACTTCATCTGACTTCAGAAGAACGGCGATTGAGGTAGAACCCTCCCCATCAACTCCGGGATCAAGGGAACCATCAAGGTTTTACCCACCATTGCCTAGTAGTGACAGTGAATGGGATGAATCTGAGCTGAATCCCGAGCCTTCCCCACAAGGTCCAGTAGCATCAAGGACCAGAAAGCAAACTAGAAGGGATGAACCTGGACCTCTCCCTCCAAATTTCAAACTGTCCCCACGTAGAATTACAAAACAAACTAAAGGAGTTATACAAGCACCCCTAAGGGAGGCTATAACCTCTGATGGGGAACCAAGGATGATTAAGGTCCCCTTTTTTCTCAATGGATTTAGAGGCCTGGGAAAAGATTGCAAAGGGCTATAGGAGTGATCCAATAGGGGTCGCTAAAAGGGTGGGGTTCATGGTTAAGCAGCATGTACCAGATTGGGCTGATTTACAGTTATTACTTGATGCCCTAACAGAAACAGAGAAACAGTTAGTTTTGAAGGTAGCCAAGGATTTAGCTGAAGATGACTGCAGAAGAACACAAGATGATGTTAAAGATGTATTTCCCCTTCATGATCCAAGGTGTGATCCTAATGAGCCAGATGAATTAGCACAGTTTAAGAGATACCAAGAACTCATAGTGAAAGGGCTGGAACGAGCAATTCCTAGAACCATAAATTGGTCAGCCCTATATGCTATTAAACAGGGTCCCTCTCAAACACCTTCTGAATTTTTAGATCATCCGCGAGATGCGATGCGACGACACACCACTCTGGATCCTGAATCAGATGAAGGGAGACAACAACTAATAAACTTATTTCTAGGACAATCCACAGGAGACATCAGGCAGAAACTCCAGAAGATCCAGGGTCCAGATGGTCGAGATTTAGAGACTTTACTGGATGAGGCGTGGAGAGTTTTTAGCAATCGGGAAGAAGGATATAAACAAGGAATGAAAAGACTGGTAGAAGTAGTAAGGGAGGGAGAAAAGGAAAGACATGAGCAAGGTCCACCGAGACGAGGACCATCCCAGCTAGGAAAAGATCAGTGTGCATATTGCAAGAAATTCGGACACTGGAAAACCCAGTGCCCAGAGCTAAGAAGAGGTGACGAGCAGAAAAAAAGGGATTGGAGAGGAGAAAGGGTGGTCACTCATGTGAAAGAGGATTGAGAAGGACCGGAGGGCCCTACCCTAGGGGACCCTCTGGTTATAATTAAACTGGGGAACAAAGAAAAAGAAGTGGAATTTTTAATAGACACAGGGGCAACATTTTCAGTGTTGAACAAGGCCTTAATACCTGTAACCAATGATTATGTTATGGTAAAGGGGGCGACTGGCCAATCTGAAAGAGCTTATTTTTGCAAACCATTGAAGTATAAATTGGGAAAACAATGGGGGATTCATAGATTTTTATATATGCCTAATGCTCCATCTGCACTTTTGGGCAGAGATTTGCTAGAGCAGCTGGATGCAAAAATAGTATTTAAAAATGGGGAAATTAGTTTGGAGGTAAAGGACCATCAATATGTGGAGCTGCTAAGTTTAATGCTAATTACCAGAGAAATTGAAGCTGTAAGTGAAGAGGAGAATTTTCAGAAAATAATGGATCAAGTGTTTCCTGGGGTGTGGGCTTCTAATGTACCAGGAAGAGCGAAGAATGCATTACCTGTACAAATTAAGCTCAAGGAAGGGGAACGACTGGTAAGTCAAACAATATCCCCTAAAGAAAGAGGATAGAGAAGGGATTAGTCCAATCATAGAAAACTTCTTACAAGTAGGATTACTAAAAGAGTGTCAATCTGATTTTAATACTCCCATTTTGCCAGTAAAGAAACCTGATGGGTCGTATAGGTTAGTACAAGATTTAAGAGCTGTTAACAAAGTAACTGAAGACCTGTACCCAGTAGTTGCTAACCCTTATACCTTGTTAACCCGTTTAACACCTGAACTAACCTGGTTTACCGTTTTAGACCTGAAGGATGCTTTCTTTTGCCTCCCTCTCCACGAAGCCAGCCAGAAAATTTTTGCATTTGAATGGGAGAACCCCAAAACTGGAAGGAAAAATCAGCTCACATGGTGCGTATTGCCACAGGGGTACAAGAACTCCCCCACTATATTCGGGGAACAGCTTGCAAAGGATTTAGAATCTTGGGAACCTCCACCAGGGGATGGACAGTTACTCCAGTACGTGGATGATCTCTTAATAGCCACCCAGACCCAGGAGACATGCGTGGACTGGACAGTAAGCCTCCTGAATTTTTTGGGCCTGCAAGGGTATCGAGTATCCCAGAAGAAAGACCAAATGGTGAAGCAAACAGTTATTTACCTGGGTTATGAAGTGAGTGCTGGACAAAGGACTTTAGGGCAGGATCGCAAGGAAGCGATATGCCAGACCCCAAAACCTCAGACAGTGAAAGAACTAAGAACCTTTTTAGGCATGACAGGGTGGTGCAGACTGTGGATTTATAACTATGGGTTGCTTGTTAAACCTCTGTATGCCTTGATCACGGAAGGGAGCAGAGATCTGTTACCCTGGTTTTTCTGAGTTTTTTATTTAGCCTTTTGAATTTCATGATGGAGTCAGATCTTTTAGTTACTGTACAATATTAGAGCAGTTTTTCTACCTTTCCCATAGATGTAACATAAACAAATCCTTTGTTTTTCATTCTTTGTCCTTTGTTTACATATTTCTAACCTGAAAAACAACTGTAACTGACAGTTGGTCTGGCCACTGAGGTGGAGGGGTGGAAACCCCAAAAAGCCAACCTTCTGCCAGATCCACAAATGTATAAAAAAGTAAAGAATAAACTAAGAGGGCTTTTCCTCCTCTCTTCGCTCTCTCAGGAGGAGCTGGAAAAACCTCTGCTTGCAATACTTGTCTGCATGTGACTGCTTGTGTGTCTCGGCGACAGAGATCTGCAGTGGACAAAGGAAGCCACCAAAGCCTTCAACCAGCTAAAGAGAGCTCTTATGTCAGCTCCAGCCCTGGGACTTCCAGACGTGAGTAAACCATTTTTCCTGTTTTCCCATGAGAAGCAAGGAATTGCCTTAGGAATATTAGCACAGAACTTAGGCCCATACCGAAGGGCAGTAGCCTATCTTTCCAAACAACTGGACACAGCAGCTAAAGGATGGCCAGGGTGCCTCAGAGCAGTTGCAGCAGTAGCAATAAACATCCAAGAAGCTCGCAAGTTCACCCTAGGCCAGAAGATGACTGTGCTAGTATCCCACACAGTGTCTGCAGTCCTTGAGGCAAAAGGGGGCATTGGCTCTCCCCACAGAGATTTCTGAAATACCAAGCACTACTGGTAGAACAAGATGATGTTGAAATTGTGGTAACTAACATTGTGAACCCAGCTTCCTTCCTCAGCGGGAGCATGGGAGAACCAGTGATCCATGACTGCCTGGAGACCATTGAAGCCACCTACTCCAGCCGCCCGGATCTGAAGGACACTCCGCTCGAGGATGCTGAGACCTGGTTTACTGATGGAAGCAGCTATGTCATCAGTGGAAGAAGGCATGCTGGGTATGCAGTTACCACAAGCAAAGAGGTAATAGAATCTGGGCCATTACCAGCTAACACCTCTGTGCAGAAGGCTGAGATAATTGCCTTAACTCGAGCATTAGAGTTAGCAAAAGGAAAAGAGATCAACATCTACACAGATTCAAGGTATGCTTTCAGAGTGGTTCATGCACATGGAGCCATTTGGAAAGAGAGAGGACTGTTGAACTCACAAGGAAAGAGCATCAAGCACGCGCAAGAAATACTGAGACTGCTAGATGCAGTACAGCTACCTGAGAAGGTAGCCATCATGCACATCAAGGCTCACCAAAAAGTGAGCTCTGAATTAGAGGAAGGGAATAAGCTGGCGGACAGAGAGGCAAAAGACACAGCTAAAGATAAGATACTTGATGAGACAGTTGAAGCAGCCCTAATCCCAGATGGAAAAATTCTTATTGAAGGTAAGCCAGTATATACTAAAAAAGATAAGAAACTCATTAAAGCAGAAAAAGCAAGTTATAATCAGGAAGGATGGGCTGTGACAGAAGAAGGGAAACTCATAGTACCTTCTTATTTATTGTGGTCATTAGTGCAGAAAGAACATGAGAAAACACATTGGGGAATAGATGCCCTGTATAACCATTTGAAAGAAAGAATCATGGCCAGAAAACTACAGGGCACTGTGATCCAGGTAACTCATCAGTGTAGTCTTTGCCTCCGAACTAATCCTAAGAATACCCCAAAACCTAAAGTTGGACAAATTGGGAAAGGTTGCGGCCCTGGGCAACAGTGGCAAATTGATTTCACAGAATTACCCAGAAAAGGAGGATATCATTGCCTTTTGGTATTAACTGATACCTTTTCAGGCTGGCCAGAAGCTTTCCCTACTAGGACAGCTAAGGCCCGAGAGGTGACCAAAGCACTGTTGCAAGAGATAATACCAAGGTTTGGAGTTCCAGCCACCTTATCCTCAGATAGAGGGCCACACTTTATTTCAAAAATTGTGCAACAAATAAGTCACTACCTGGGGATAGATTGGGAATTGCATATTCCATATCACCCCCAATTGAGCGGCCAGGTGGAAAAGATGAACCATTTGATTAAACAACAAATTGTGAGATTAGGACAAGAAGCAAATTTGCCTTGGCCTCAGGCTCTCCCATTGGCATTATTGCGAATTCGGACTAAGCCAAGGACAAAAGAAAAATTAAGCCCCTTTGAAATATTATATGGGAGACCATATGCAGTCCAAGAAAGAACAACACCTATACAAGTAGGGGAAGAAACCCTACACAAGTATATGGTGGCTCTGAATAAACAGCTAAGAGAAATTGAAAAACATGTGGCTGGGGCTCAAAACAGAATTAGATGGGCCAGTACATGATGTACAACCTGGGGATTATGTATATGTTAAGTCTCTTGCAGAGAAGACCCTAGAACCACAGTGGGAAGGACCATTCCAGGTGCTCCTCACTACCTTCACTGCAATCAAAATCAAAGAACAGAAGGCCTGGATCCATCACTCCTGAGTGAAGAAAGCCCCTGAAGGAATTTGGAAGGTGACACCAGGTGACAACGAACTGAAGCTGAAACTCACCCGGAACAGTGAGTAAATGGACTTGTAGGAATCATGGACACAATGGAAAAAGTTGTAACTATTGTAGCCATTGTCATAATACCAGGAGTCAATGCAATACCACGCAGGTACAATGTAACTGGAATATATCAGTGCCAAGGGAAGGCTTATGATCCCCACTCCCGTAAGGCCTTAAATGAGATTCTAAAGGTCACAAATGCACGTTTGTGGGAAGGAAGGAATGTTTGGGGATGCAATTACGCATTCGTACAGGATGGGTTCCATGAGGCTTACCATCCACCCATGAAACTCATCCGGATCAGTCCTGAATGCTGTGACAAATGCTTGACGAAGTGTCCTGAATTTAGACTAAAAATAGAGGGGTGTGCAATAAAAGGGTATGATCTTGGTTTTAATATCACTCAAGTCTGTACTGAATACCATGAGGACAAATCCAGAACTACCCCAATAATGCCAAAGAAAGCTGTTTTAACCCGAAGACCAGTTATTCCAGAAGTAGAAGAGAAGCCCCTAGTTCCTATAGTTACCAGAATCGGGCCATATGCTATTAAGAAAATGGGAATTCAGAGACTACTAGTTAATCCAGAGTGGTCTCTGAAGTGGGTAGAAATGGGAGTACAAGTCAATGCTTCGGACATTCGGCCAGAGTGTGCCCCATTTCTTAGAAATTCCTTCATGGATTGGACAATTTGGCTTCAAAAACGGATGCCCTCCAATTTTAGGAGTAAGAGAGATTTCACTGGGTTGCTAGGGGCAGGATTGGGAGTGTTAAACACAATAGATTCAGAAGTGTTAATGAATAAATTAACCACAATAGGGAGTGACAGTAAAACTGCAGCAACCTTTGCAATCATCTTTACTAGCACTAGGTGACAGCCATTGGAAATTATCTAAAGTATTGCCAGAATGGGAGAACACTGAAGAACAAGATCATGAAGTAATAATTAATGTGCTAGGTACAGCCAGTGAAAACATTTCACTAGCTCTTGGATGTACTCAGGCACAACTGTGGATGCAATCAGTGGCTGCTGCAGTCATTAGGGAAGGCAGAGAGGGAATATTCCCTGCTGAACTCCGCAAAATTGTTTGGGATAATGCATCTGAGATGGAAAGAGAACTTCAGTCTTGGTGGACTTTAGTCAATTTCACCTATAACCCCGTGACCAGTAAGGTAACAGCTTTTGTTCTAACCATACACAATGCATCAGTAAGCTTAATTCACCCAGTAGTTCCCCTAGGATTAAACCATGAAGGGACTGTGTTGTATCCTTCTGAACACAGAATGTGGGCACGGGAAATCAGAGGAAAATGGCAAACAATTAATTTAGAGCCCTGTTCTATGAGGAAACAACTAGGGTACTAATGTGAGGGGACACTAGAAAATGATAAAGATACATGTTTGGACACAGACCAAAGCATTTGCCACTTTGAAACACATTCAGACAATCAAACAACTTTGCTTGTATACATAGGACAAGGTTGTGTCTGTCTCAGGACAGCATGTCCCACCATAATGATAGACAATCTAGTCATGAATGAGACTCAATTTAATTTATGTGTTTGTAACTTTGTTAAAATCGAAGGATGTGATTTTTCTTATCGGGCACCCGTAATATCACATCAGTATATAAAGGCCAACTTAGTTACTGTACAAGAGAGTGCCTGTGCCCATAGGGATGAATCTGACTTTAGTTGCTCAGTTATTAGAACATCAAGAATTGAAAGAAATTTTGAAAGAAATTTTGAAAGAAATTAAAAATGCGGGGAAAAATACTCTAGTCACTATACAACATGACACAGAAACCATCAAAGGAGTTTTTAAATGATTTGAAGAACACTTGTCTCATCATTGGTGGGATGTGCTTTTTGGATGGTCACCCACAGCCACTGGTATACTTAATGCTTTAGTTCACCCCATCATTGTGTTGCTCGTTTTAGTTAGTATAAGTTTAATATTGTCCATTGTGATGCTTGTTTGGAATTGGAGGATGCTGCGATGGATGACAGCTTTAACCTCGCTGTCAAAGGCATATGGTTTAGTTTTGAGAGACACTAGGCATGTGTCTTGGGCAGATGAAGAAAAATCCCCATACTGAGTAAAAGAATTTACTCATCCTAAAGAAGAAGTGGGGAATGAGACATAAACTTCAGAGAATTAGGGATTTTTAGAGGGGTTAAGATTTTAGTTAGAGACAAGCTTTGCTGAAATTAACTAAAGTAGATAGGTAGGCTTTGCTGAAATTAAAAGTTAGTAATTAACTAAGAGAAATTGAGTTTGGGATCACTCTTCCATATTAGAATAACTGATTACTTGTCAACTTTGTTTGGTTAGCTGGGTTTGTGATGAAGAATATTGAAACTGATGAATAGCTTTTAGGAACATAAGACAACTGTAGGCCTCCTCTGCCCAGAAACTCATTGAACGGTCATGAAGACATGAAGTGGGAGTTCTACCAAGGGTTCATTTATCACATTTGCATTGAAAAGGTAGAAAGGTCAGAGAGAGGAAGACTTCTTTACTTCCTCATTTTGGTGACCCCTCCCCATGAAAAGGACCACCGACCCATTTCAAGGAACAAACTACGCATGCTTAATAGCTTTTGAGCTAATTACCATACGAAGCGGGGAATGGGATGTACCAGAGTTATGAATATGCATTTGTATTTTGGGTATTCAATGCTTTTGTAAATAAAAGGACTCTGTAATCACCTGTAAATTGCGGTGTGTATTTGGGAGCTATCCCGCACGCTGTCCGGCGCTGTAATAAACATACACTTTCTAACTTTAAACTGTTAGAGAGTTTTTGTCCGTCACAAGTTGGGCATCGATACTAGATCAATACCCTGTTTTCTTTAATAAGTCATTGGGACATGTGACATCACACCTCCCACCTCCATGCATAGCTGTTAAAACCTGAAGCTCATCCCCATCTGTTAGCCATTCAAACGTCCCCATGGCCAGAGGAAAATGGGAGTGACCAGAGGAAATGGCTCACCCTGCACACAGCTTTCTGCCTGGGGATGTTACCAAGTCACAAAAAATCTAAGACCCTGTGCTGACACTGAATAACCTTTCAGTTTCAATATAGTTTTACTCAAGGGGTGAGTGAAAACCCTTCTAGCTAGAAATAGACCCCATCCATTCTGGGAAATAAAAGTTAGGAACCAATTCCAACTCATTTTCCTGAAGGTGACCCTTAGCCTCCCAGCTGAGATAACAATGCTAATATTTATGGATGGACTGTTCATGCCTCTGGGCACACAAGAAAAATAAATCAAAACTTGGTAGACATCTAACAGAATTGGGGAAAAAATTCCAATATGGCAATAATAAAGCATCTCACCCACCAATGCACAAAAAATAGCATCAGCCACAATCACATGGTTGGGTGAAACAAAAATGGTCTGATGTAATGAATAGGCAGCACTGAGGGGGACTCATCCAGAAAAGGCTGACTTGAGACAGCACACAACTCAGGCACTGTGCTTTATTAATTTATTTATTTTAGCTTGATAGGTGCTCAAAGCAAAAAAATACAGTCTGGGGCACTTTCCCTTCCCCTTTTCTCTGTGTTAGGTTTTCTCTACTTCTTTCAATTCCCATGGGTTTAATTCTAATGCACAAACCCCATTCTCATTTCAAACTGCAAATGTTTGATGAGAATTTCTCATGTGAATGTTTGTACATTTACCCAAATTAGGTTTGAGAAGACACGAACTAAAGAGCAAGCACAATTTGTACACACAACACTGAAAGATCGGACACTTGCAGCAGCATGAGCATCCTGGAATAACGGCGAACTCATCAGCAAATTACAGATAGTTAGCAAAAATCTCCAAGTAAAAATAAAAACAGTGGACCTCTATGAAAATAGTACAACAGCATGGTTCCTGAGTCTGCTCACACCCATAAAATCCAGGCTGTATGTCCAACGCAACACACTAGGAGGAAGCCACAACATTGTACAAGATTCACAATTTACAGGGGAATCCAGTTTACAGCTCTGAGCACCACAAAGATAGTCCTTTCTCCAAAAGATCCTGGATGTCTGAAAACCCTTAAAAGCCATGGTTGGCTTGAGCTTGGTGGATAAGATTTTCAACCCTCTCCAGCTCGGGAGTTCCCACTGCTTCCCAAATCTGAAGCCAACACCATAAAGACACAACTGTAATTCATCCAGAGCTGCTGTTCCTTCCACATTCAATACTCATTGGCAATCAAGATGCATTCCAGATGTGAAAGAGAGCTCAAAACTTCCTTCAGCCAAAAAAATAAGTGTGATGGTAAGCTCTGACACCCCAAAATCCCAAATTGAAGTAACCTCCACAGTTACTTTCCTGGTATATAAGCTACTGACCATAGACTACAGACCCTCCATAGGAATATAATCATATCATAGAATTACAGATTGGTTTGGGTGGGAAGGCATCTTACAGATCATGTAGTTCCAATGCCCTGCTGAGAGGAATGAGATTTGTCTTTACAAAGAAGCCCTGAGTCTGCTAGTAGATAAAACTAGTACTGAGAGATAAGAGAAACAATGGGAAGGATTCTACTGATTGATGAATAGAAAAGAAGATACTTGCCTTTAGAAACAAACTGTAGGTTTGTTTGTAAATGAAATTGAATATTGAAAGATGAAAGCAACAATGGGGAAAAACCCATAAATCCCATAAAAATTAAAAATTAGAGGAGGTTATACATTAAAAGGGGAATCTTAGGCATTTCGGGAAGTCTGTACCTCTCAAGTACCTCACCAATGGGGAAAGAGAGAGGGAAATGTGGCCGGGAAATTAGGATAAAAAGGAGGCTGCATCCTCCAAAAAACTGAGAGACCCCAGGGGAAATGCCCCATGGCCTCTCCCTTTATTCAAATAAAGTAAAAGGACTCCTCTGTCTCCTTTTTGGACATAAACCTCTGGTGTTCGTGGATTAATTTTCCTAACAATTTGAGGGCTCTTGTCCGGGATATTTCCATCGTCCGGGGCAGCAAGCAGCGAGCGGAGCTGAAGGCATGCCTCACCCAGTTTCGGTGATCAGCTCCCCTTGGTGGCGGCCGGCGCCGGGCAATCGATTGGGTTCCCGAGACTGTCCAGGAGACAGATGAGTGGCAGACCAGGGGGGTCCGTGAAGAGTCCGCAGGGAAGGACCACTGAAAATCTCACCAGTGAGTAAAATGGGATCTTCGGGGAGCAAACCTGGGAGGGTGCCCATGGAGGGCAGCACAGGTGAAACACAGCACCCATGGAGGGTTGCTAGGGTAAAGCTGGGAAGGGGCCCCGGCAAAAGGGATGATGAACCCTTAATACCCCCGGAGAGTCCCTTGGGGAGAATGCTGAGGTCTTGGGACAGACTATGCATTCACCCAGAGGTAACTATGGAAATGATGGTAAAATATTGTTATTTTGTGTAGCCGGAGTATAAGTTGCCAAAGGGGCTTATGTGGCCACCTTATGGAACAGATAGGATTCGTTTGTGTAGAATTTTGTTGAAGTATTTAGAGGAGAATTGGAAAGGATGGATTGAAAGGGAATGTGGATTGATATGGTTTAGACAAGCAACAAAAGAAATCTACGTGTTAAAGAAAAAGGGAGAAGAGGAAAAAAGGGAGGAAGGGGGAACTGGTGAGAATTGGGATGTTCTTCAGTACCTTCCCCCACCTTGTCCTCCAGTATTGCCAGCTGAACCAGGACCAGCTGCAGGTCCCCTGTATCCTCAACTCCCAGAGCAAAGGGATCAGGGGAATGTTGTTCCTATGGCCCCACCTGAGAATAATAATGGTGTAGGGGAAAGGGAGCAGCCTATCATACCACCATGTAGAACTAGAAGAGGAAATCAATTGAGCACACCAGAAGCCCCCCAGACCCAAGAGACAGGGGTACATCAGATGCCACTCTGCCAAGTTCCTTTGGAGGTTCAGGGGGGAGGGTTTGGGTTTGTAATTGTACCACTTACTACCCAGGATATAAGGGGGTTGAAAAAAGAATTACCCCCATACTTGGATGATCCCATAGGGGTGGAGGAAAAGATAGAAGAATATTTGGGAAATGCAGATTATACATGGAAGGATAGGGATTTTCTCCTGGGGATTTTATTTGGGTCATTAGAGAAACAAATGATTCTGCAGAAAGCTCAGCAGCTGTGGAGGATGAACATCCACAAGCAGCAGGGGGGGCTGGACCTAATGTACCTACAGTGGATGATGCCATCCCCCAGGTGGACCCCCAGTGGAACCCAAATGAGGAGACCAGTTTGGCTCGCCTCCACGATTACCGTGCTTATTTGATTAGGGCAATTAAATCAGCAGTTCCCAGAACTAACAACATAGCTAAGGCTATGTCCTTAGAACAGGAGAAACATGAAAGCCCCTCTCATTGGTTAGAGTGGATTAGAGAGGCCTTGCAGAAACACAGAGGGATGGATCCAGAGGGACCAGCCTTTGACACACTGTTGAAGGTACAATTTGTTACAAAGGCCTGGCCTGACATACGGAAAGGGGTACAGAAAGATGAAGAGTGGCAGAACAAGCCTCTAGAAGAACTAGTTAGAAAAACACAGCAGATATATGTAAGGAGGGATGAGGAAAACGTAAAGGTAAAGGCTAAGGCAAAGATGATGGCAGAGTTTTTGCAGCCACGAAAAAATAAACAACAGGGTCCAAGGGGTCCCCTGGGACAGAGGGGACAGGGTCGGTCACAGGGAAGTGGCAGAGGCATTCCCACCTCAGCAGCGGAGAGCCAACCCAAACAGCGGTTGGGAAGGAACCAGTGTGCTATCTGCCGGGCAGAAGGGCATTGGAAAAGGGAGTGTCTGCAGAAACAGCTGGACCCTCAGGAGGAGGAAGTCCAGAGGATAATGGAAATGGATTGTTAGGGGTGTCAGGGGCTCCCATTATATCAAGGACCCACCACTCAGGAGCCCTTGATAACTTTTAAGGGGGGTCCAGATCGAGAGGAGGTGTGTTTTCTGGTAGATACAGGGGCCTCTTGATCCACTTTAAATTTTATACCTAAGGAGGGGGGGAATTATCAAAAAGATCATTAGTCATTCAAGGAGTGAGTGGAAAGAATGAGCGAGTGTATTTTATTCAACAGCTATTAATAGATGTGGGGGACAGGTTTGAAATACATGAATTCCTGTTTGTTCCTAATTGTGATTGTAATTTACTGGGAAGGGATTTGATGGCTAAAGTGGGAATGCAAATTAGTATTGTAAAAAATGACAGAGTCCAACACTGTGATATCTTTATGTAAAATGCCTGAGAAGGCTTATGCTGAAATAAATCCGGAAGTGTGGGCAGCCCCAGGAAAATACAGAAAACTAGACATAGAGCCTCTCCAAATTACTTTGAAACAACCAGGACAAGTAGTATCTAAAAAGCAATACCCTCTTTCAAGGGAGGGAAAGAAAGGGTTACAGCCTGTCATTGAGTCCCTGCTAAAAGCAGGTCTTTTGGAGCCCTGTATGTCTCCCTATAACACCCCTATCCTGCCAGTTAAGAAACCAGATGGAACCTACAGAATGGTGCAGGATTTAAGAATAGTAAATGAAATTGTCAAAGCAGGGCATCCCACAGTTCCGGATCCCTATACAATCCTGAATCAGATCCCTTCTTCACACCAGTATTATTCAGTACTGGATTTAAAGGATGCTTTCTGGGGGTGTCCTATTACAGAAGATAGTAAACAGTATTTTGCCTTTGAGTGGGAACATGAAGAAGGAGGGAAAATGGTAAAACAACAACTGATATGGGCAGTTTTACCTCAAGGTTACACTGACTCGCCGGTTCTGTTTGGGCAAGCGTTGCAGAAAATATTAAGAGAATTTACTCCACCCTCAGGAGTTAGGTTGTTGCAATATGTTGATGACTTGCTTTTTTCAGGGGAACAGGAAAAGGTGGTTGAGGAGGCTACTGTACAGCTGCTTAATTTTCTTGCTAAGAAAGGACTTAGAGTGTCTGAAAAAAAGGCGCAGTTGGTAGAAAGAATGGTCAAATATTTAGGACATATTTTGATTGGGGGGTTACAGTGTATTGATCTGGAAAGAATACAAGGGATTTTACAAGTACCATTACCCAAGACAAAAAAGGAGTTACGGCAGTTTTTAGGGTTGGTGGGGTACTGTAGAGTATGGATTGAAGATTTTTCTGTTGTGGCCAGACCTTTATATGACCTTTTAACCCAAGACAGTCCTAATGTCGTGGTATGGACACCAGAGGGAGAGCAAAGCTTTAAAAAAATTAAAGGACAAATTGGTTAATGCCCCAGTCTTAGCTCTTCCAGACACAGAAAAGGAATTTGAATTATATGTGGATGTTAAACAGGGTCATTGTAAAGGAATTTTAGTGCAAGAGCATGGGGGGACATGGAGGCCTGTTGCTTATTTTTCAAAACTCTTAGACCCGGTGGCCAGGGGTTGGCCCCATTGTCTGCAAAACTGTGCAGCTACAGCTCTGATGGTGGCTGAGGCTTGAAAGCTGATAAGGGGAGGTTATCTGATTGTTAAAGTTTCACACCAGATTAAAGCTTTGTAAAATGAGACAGCCTCTAAATGGATGACCAGCGCTCGGTTATTACAGTATGAATCTTGCTTAATGGAACAGGAGGATTTAGAATTTAAAAGTGGGGGAGGGTTTAACCCAACCTCCTGTTTGAATGGCCCTGAAGGAGAGAGGGAGGGAGAAACCCATGACTGCATTCAGGTATTAGATCTCCAGACCCAAGCTAGAAAAGATTTACAAGATACTCCATGGCCTGAGGGAGAAAATGTGTTTATTGATGGGTCTTCAAAGGTGGTAGAAGGGAAACGATTTACAGGATACTCTATTGTGAATAAAAAGCAATTAAATGAAGGGGGGAGGTTACCATCCACCTGGTCAGCTCAGACAGCAGAGCTGTATGCACTTGTGAGAGCCTGTGAATTATACCGGGATAAGACAGTGAATGTTTTTACTGACTCTAAATATGCATATGGGGTGATACATGCATTCGGGAAACTATGGGAAGAAAGAGGTTTATTAACCTGCAGGGGAAAAAAGTTAGTTCATGAGAAATTAATCTCCCGCCTATTAGAAGTGGTGAACTTACCAAAAAAGGTAGCAATAATACACATTAAAGGGCACCAAACAGAGTACTCAGAGGAGGCAATAGGAAACCCACTGGCTGATGAAGAAGCTCAAAAAGCTGCATTGTCACCAGAAATCTCTAAGATCCTCCCCTTGCTCCCAGTAACTGCATCACTGCCAGAGAAACTGTCTTTTTCACCAGAAGAACTTGAGATAATTAAAAAAAGGGCAGCAGAGGAAAAAGGGGGTAATTGGTTTACAAGAGATAGTATACAGTGGATACCAAAAGCTCTGGCCTTACAGTTATAAAAACAACTCAATGAAAGGAGCCATTGGGGCTCTCAAAGACTGGCAGAAGCTTTCCTCAAAATGTATGCTGCTGTGGGTCTTTTTACCCTGGCAAAGTGAGCTATTGAAGGTTGTTTGATATGTCCTAAAAAAAATAACAGAGTTACAAAGAAACTTGCAAGGGGAGGGAGGCCTTGGGCTGTACATCCCTTCCAGAGATGCCAGGTGGATTTTACAGAAATGCCACGAGTGGCAAGGTTTAAATACCTTCTGGTAATAGTATGTCAGTTAACAGGGTGGCCAGAAGCATTTCCTGCCATTTCAGCAACTACAGTGACTTATTAAAGAAATATGGGTATTGATCTAATATCGATACCCAACTGTGACGGACAAAAACTCTCTAACAGTTTAAAGTTAGAAAGTGTATGTTTATTACGGCCGGGCAGCACATGGGATAGTTCCCTAACTCGCACTGCGAAATTCACAGGTAATTACAAAGCCTTTTATTTACAAAAGTGTTGAATATCCAAAATAGAAATGCATATTCATACCCCTGTCACCTCCCATTCCCCGCTTCGCATGCTAATTGGCAAAAAGGCTATTAAGCATGGGCACTTTGTTTCTTAAAATGAGTCAGGGGTCTCTTCTGGGGAAGGGTCACCTAAAATGAGGAAGTAAGATGAATCTTCCTCATCCTGACCTTTCTACCTTTTCAACGCATTCATGACGAAGAATTCTTGGTAAGACTTATAGTTTCCTGCCCTGAATGGGTTCTTCAAGCAGGAAGTCTGCAGTTATCTTATATCTTATTTACCACATCTTGTTTTTAGTTACAGGCACAGCTACATAAACATAAAGTTGACAAGCAATGAGTTACTAAATCCGGGGTAGCTTATCTAAGATCCGGCTTCTGTTAACTGCAAACAAAGCTTACCTATCTACTTCAGCTAATTCAGCAACTTATTATCTTAACTTTCCTAAAAATCCTTAGTTCCTCAAAATCAACCTCTCATTCCCCACTTCTTTGAAATGAGTAAATTCTTTTACTCAGTATACAGAGTCTTCCTCATCTATCCAAGCTGTACAGCTAGTGTCTCTCAAAACCAAGCCATATGCCTTTGACAGTGATGTTAAAGCTGGCACTCATCATAGCATCCTCCAATTCCAAACAAGTATTACAATGGATAACACTAAACTAATGCTGACTAAAATAAGCAACACAACTATAGCGTGGATTAAGGTATTCAATATTCCGGTTGCTGTTGGTGACCACCTAAAAGGCACATCCCACCAATGATGAGACAAATGTTCCTCAAGCCTTTTAAAAACCCCTTTGATGGTCTCTGTGTCATGGTGTATAGTAATTAATGTCTTTTTCCCTCCATCTCTAATTTCTTTTAAGATTTCTCTCAATTCATGATGTTTCAACAATTGAGCAACTAAAGTCAAATTCATTCCTATGGGCACAGGCAGTATCTTCTGCACAGTGGCTAGGTTGGCCTTTATATATTGATATTACAGGTACCCGATAGGAAAAATCACTTCCCTTAATTCTAACAAAATTGCAAACACACAAATTGAATTGTCCCATTCACAATTTGGTTCTCTATCTTTATGATGGGGCACGCTGTCCTAAGACAGACACAACCTTGTCCTATATACACAAGTGAAGTTGTCTGTTTGCCTGGATGTGTTTCAAAGTGACAAATACTTTGGTCTGTGTCTAAACAAGTGTCTTTGTCACCCTCTAATGTCCCTTCACATATGTATCCTAGTTGTCTCCTCACAGTACAGGGCTCTAGATTAATAGTTTGCCACTTTCCTTTAATTTCTCATGCCCACATTCTGTGTTCAGAAGGGTACAATACAGTTCCCTCATGGTTTAATCCTAAGGGGACTATTGGGTGTATTAAGTCCACTGAGGCATCGTGTATAGTTAAAACAAAGGCTGTCACTACACTAGTCCCAGGGTTATAGGTGAAATTGACCAACACCCACCAGGACTGAAGTTCCCTCTCCATATCAGAGGCATTATCCCAGACAATTTTGTGAATTTCAGCAGGGAATATTCCTTCTCCACCTTCCCTGATAACTGCGGCAGCCACTGATTGCATCCACAGTTGTGCCTGAGTACACCCTAGGGCCAATGAGATGTTTTCACTAGCTGTGCCTAGTGTGTTCATGATCTCACTCCTCTGTGTCTTCCCATTCTGGTAATATCTTGGTCAATTTCCAGTGATTGTTAACTAGTGCTAGTAGAGAGGATTGCAAAGGTTGTTGTAGTTTGACTAAATCGCTCCCTATCGTAGTTAATTTATTCAGTAACACTTCTGAATCTATTGTGTTCAGTACTCCCAGTCCTGTTCCTAGTAATCCAGTGAGATCCCTCTTGTTCCTAAAATTGGGAGGCATACTTTTTTGAAGCCAAGTGGTCCAGTCCATAAAGGAGTTCCTGAGAAATGGGGCACATTCTGGCCAAACGTGTGAAGCATTTACCTGTACTCCCATTTCTACTTGTTTTAAAGACCACTTTGGGTTAACTATCAGCTTCTGAACTCCTGTCTTCTTAATAGCATATGGCCCAATTTTGGTAACTACAGGAGTTATTTGTTCCTCCACTTCTGGAATAGCTGGCATCTTGGTGATCACAGCCTTTCTTGGCACTGGTGGAGTAATTTTGGTCTGGTTCTTATGGTACTCAGTACATACCTAAGTGATGTTAAAGTCAATGTCATACCCCCTTATTGCACACCCCTCTATTTTGAGCCTAAACTCTAGACATGTACTCAAGCATTTATCACAGCATTCAGGACTAACCCTGATGAGTTTCATGGGTGGATGGTAAGCCTCGTGGAACCCATCCTGTACGAATGCATACTTACATCCCCAAACATTTCTTCCCTCCCACAAGCTTGCGTTTGTGACTTTTAGTATCTTGTTTAAAGCCTTACAAGAGTAAGGATCATAAGCTCTTCCTTGGCACTGGTATATCCCAGTCACATTATACCTTTGCGGTATTGTGTTGACTCCTGTTGTGGTTAAGGTAATTATTACAATAGTTATAACTTTCCACATAATGTCCAAAATAACTCTTAGTCCATTTATTTGTTGTTCCGAGTGAGCTTCAGCTTCAGTTCATTATCGCCTGGTGTGGCCTTCCAAATTCCTTCTGGGGCTTTCTTCACTCGGGAGTGATGGATCCAGGCCTTCTGTTCTTTGATCTTGATTGCAGTGAAGATAGTGAGGAGCACCTGGAATGGTCCTTCCCACTGTGGTTCTAAGGTTTTTTCTGCAAAAGACTTAACATACACATAATCCCCAGGTTGTACATCATGTACTGGCCCATCTAGTTCTCTGTTTTGAGTTCCAGCCACATACTTCTCAATTTCTCTAAGTTGTTTATTTAGGGCCACCATATATCCATGTAGGGTTTCTTCCCCTACTTGAATGGTGTTCCCCCTTGAACTGCATATGGCCTTCCATATAATATTTCAAAAGGGTTTAGTTTCTCTTTTGCCCTTGGTTTTGTCCGAATTCTCAACAAGGCCAATGGGAGAGCCTGAGGCCAGGGCAAATTTGCTTCTTGCCCCAGTCTCACAATTTGTTGTTTAATCAAATGGTTCATCTTTTCCACCTGGCCACTAGATTGAGGGTGGTATGGGGTGTGCAATTCCCAGTCTATTCCCAGGTGGTGACTTATTTGCTGCACAATTTTCAAAATAAAGTGTGGTCCCCTATCTGAGGATATGGTGGCTGGAACTCCAAATCATGGTATTATTTCTTGCAACAGCGCTTTGGTCACTTCTCGGGCCTTAGCTGTCCTGGCAGGAAAGGCTTCTGGCCATCCTGAAAAGGTATCAGTTAATACCAATAGGTAACAATACCCTCCCTTCCTGGGCAGTTCTGTAAAATCAATTTGCCATTGTTGCCCAGGTCCACAACCTTTCCCAATTTGTCCCACTTTAGGCTTTGGGGTATTTTTAGGGTTAGTTCGGAGGCAAAGACTACACTGACGAGTTACTTGTATCACTGGGCCCTGCAATTTCCTGGCCATGATTCTTTCTTTCAAATGGTTATACAGGGCATCTATTCCCCAGTGTGTTTTCTCATGTTCCCTCTGTACTAATGACCACAACAAATAGGAGGGTACTACAAGTTTCCCTTCTTCTGTTACAGCCCATGCCTCCTGGTTATAGCTTGCCTTTTCTACCTTGATAAGTTTCTTATCTTTCTTATTGTACATTGGCTTACCTTCAATAGAATTTTTTCCATCTGGAATCCATGCTGCCTCAACAGCCTTATCATGTACCTCACCTTTTGCTGCCTCTTTTGCCTCTCTGTCCGCCAGCATATTCCCTTCTTACAATTCAGAGCTCACTTTTTGGTGTGCCTTGATGTGCATTATGGCTACTTTCTCAGGCAGTTGTATGGCATCTAATAGCCTCAGTATCTCTTGTGCATGTTTAATACTCTTGCCTTGTGAATTCAGCAGTACTCTTTCCTTCCAGATGGCTCCGTGAGCATGAACCACTTCGAATGCATATCTTGAGTCCGTGTAGATGTTGATCTCTCTTGGAGTCCAGGGCATTCCTTTGGTTGCCCTGGAGGATCAGGGACCTGGGCAGGGGGGTCTGGGACCCCAGCCCAGAGCTCAGAGAGACACTGGATTTGATTTCAGTCCATGGGAGAGGCTTCTTGCACTGCAGGAAGCACTGCAGGCCACAAGAGTGTGAAAAATAGTAGTTTAGTATATCACAGGGTGAAAAAACAGTGGGTTTGGGATTTTTGGCATTGAAGTGAATGGGGCAAGATGGAAAATTTGGGGCGCTGTCTCCTTCTTCTTCCTCCTTGTTCCCTCACTCCATTTCTGCAGTGACGTTGGCACAAAGTAGTTAGTGAGGATTGGGTCAGAGTAAAGATGACCTTTTTAGTAATAATGATAGACATTGGTAAGAAATAGTAAATAAAGAATATGTAGCAATTAGTATAAAAGATAAGAACTACTAAACGAAGCATGTAACCTTGAAGACTCCGTCTTTTCCTGCGTTTGGCAGAGCTTTGCAGAGGGCCAGGACTCTAAAACCACCTGAATGCCGGGGAATTTAAACTCCTGAAAAGGAGCCTCCGGAAAAGAAACAGATCTCCTTTCCTTTTGCCAGATCTTGGGCTTGGATTAAGGCAATTATTTCAGCCTTCTGTGCAGATGTATTTGTTGGTAATGGTCCAGACTCTATTACCTCCTTGCTTGTGGTAACTGCATACCCAGCATGCCTTCTTCCACTGATGACATAGCTGCTTCCATCAGTAAACCAGGTCTCAGCATCCTCAAGCGGGGTGTCCTTCAGATCTGGGTGGCTCGGGTAGGTGGCTTCAATGGTATCCAGGCAGTCATGGATCACTGGTTCTCCCATGCTCCCGCTGAGGAAGGAAGCTGGGTTCACAATGTTAGTTACCACAATTTCAACATCATCTTGTTCTACCAGTAGTGCTTGGTATTTCAGAAATCTCTGTGGGGAGAGCCAATGTACCCCTTTTGCCTCAAGGACTGCAGACATTGTGTGAGATACTAGCACAGTCATCTTCTGGCCTAGGGTGAATTTGCATGCTTCTTGGATGTTTATTGCTAATGCTGCAACTGCTCTGAGGCACCCTGGCCATCCTTTAGCTGCTGTGTCCAGTTGCTTGGAAAGATAGGCCACTGCCCTCTGGCACGGGCCTAAGTTCTGTGCTAATATTCCCAAGGCAATCCCCTGCTTCTCATGAGAAAAGAGGAAAAATGGTTTACTCACGTCTGGAAGTCCCAGGGCTGGAGCTGACATAAGGGCCTTCTTTAGCTGGTCGAAGGCTTGGGTTGCATCTTTTGTCCACTGAAGATCTCTGCTCTCTTCCGTGATCAAGGCATACAGAGGTTTAACAAGCAACCCGTAGTTATAAATCCACAGTCTGCACCACCCTGTCATGCCTAAAAAGGTTCTTAGTTCTTTCACTGTCTGAGGTTTTGGGGTCTGGCATATTGCTTCCTTGCAATCCTGCCCCAGAATCCTTTGTCCAGCACTCACTTCGTAACCCAGGTAAATAACTGTTTGCCTCACCATTTGGTCTTGCTTCTGGGATACTCGATACCCTTGCAGGCCTAGAAAGTTTAAGAGACTTACGGTCCAGTCCACGCATGTCTCCTGGGTCTAGGTGGCTATTAATAGAACATCCACATACTGGAGTAACTGTCCTTCTCCTGGTGGAGGTTCCCAGGACTCTAAATCCTTGGCAAGCTGCCTCCTAAATATAATGGGGGAGTTCTTGTACCCCTGTGGTAACACACACCATGTGAGCTGAGTTTTTCTTCCAGTTTTAGGGCTTTCCCACTTGAATGCAAAAATTTTCTGGCTGGCTTCATGGAGAGGGAGGCAAAAGAAAGCATCCTTTAGATCTAGAACAGTAAACCAAGTTAGTTCAAGTGTTCAACAGGTTAACAAGGTGTAGGGATTGGCAACCACTGGATACAAGTCTTCAGTTACCTTGTTAACAGCCCTTAAATCTTGTACTAATCTGTATGACCCATCAGGTTTCTTTACTGGCAGAATAGGAGTATTAAAATCAGATTGACACTCTCTCAGTAGTCCTAGTTGCAGAAAGTTCACAATAATTGGGCTAACCCCTTCTATATCTTCTTTCTTTAGGGGGTATTGTTTAACCCTTACTGGCTGTCCTCCTTCTTTAAGCCGGATTTGCACTGGTAGTGCATTCTTTGCTCTTCCTTGTATATTGGAGCCCCACACTCCTGGAAATACTTGATCCATTATTTTCCTACAATTTTCCTTTTCACTTGCCACTTCAATTTCTTTGGTTATTAGCATTAAGCTTAACAGTTCTACATATTGTTGATCCTTTACCTCCAAACTAATTTCCCCATTTTTGAATATTATTCTTGCTTCCAGCTGCTCTAGCAAATCTCTGCCCAAAAGTGCAGATGGAGCATTAGGCATGTATAAAAATCGATGGATGCCCCACTGTTTTCCCAATTTATACTTCAATGGTTACAAAAATAAGCTCTTTCAGATTGGCCAGTTGCCCCCTTTACCATAACATAGCCATTGATTACAGGTATTAGGGCCTTATTTAACACTGAAAATGTTGCCCCTGTGTCTATCAAACATTTCACTTCTTTTTCTTTGTTCCCCAGTTTAACTATAACCAGAGGGTCCCCTAGGGTAGGGCCCTCTGGTCCCCTTCAGTCCTCTTTTACATGAGCAACTACTTTTTCCTTTTTCTGATCCCTTTTTCTATGTTCATCACCCTTTCTTAATTCTGGGCAAAGGTTTTTCCAGTGACCAAATTTCTTACAAAATGCACATTGATCTTTTCCTAGTCGGGGTGGTCCTTGTTTTGGTGGACCTTGCCCATGTTTTCCTTTTTCTCTTTCTTTTACTACTGCTGCTAGTTTCTTCATCCCTTGTTTATACCCTTCTTCCCGGTTACTAAAAACTCTCCAGGCCTCATCTAACAAAGTTTCTAAATTCTGGCTGTTTGGACCCTGGATCTTCTGCAGTTTACACCCGATATCTCCTGTGGATTGTCCTAAAAATAAATTTATTAATTGCTGCGTTCCTTCATCAGATCCAGGATCCAGGGTGGTGTGTTAGCACATTGCGTCTCGCAGGTGATCTAGAAATTCAGAAGGTGTTTGAGAGGGGCCCTGTTTGACAGCATATAAGGCTGACCAGTTTATGGTTTTGGGGATTGCTCTTTCTAGCCCTTTTACTATCAGTTCTTGGTATCTCTTTAACCGTCCTAACCCCTCATCATCATCATTAGGATCCTAACCTGGGTCTTGAAAGGGAAATACATCTTTAACATCCTCCTGTGTTGTCCTACAATCATCCTCAGCCAGATCCCCAGCCACTTTCAAAACTAATTGCTTCTCAGTTTCTGTTAAGGCATCAAGTAGCAGTTGCAGATCTGCCCAATCAGGTGAATGCTGCTTAAGCATAAACTTTATTTTCTTAGCAACCCCTATTGGATCACTTTGATAGCCCTTAGCAATCCTTTCCCAAATTTCTAAATCAATTGAAGAAAAGGGAACTTTAATCAGTTTTGTTTCCCCATCAGAGGTTATTATTGCTTGTCTTAGAGGTGCTTGTATGACCTCTCTGGTTTGTTTTCGGGTCCTTGATGCTATAGGTCCTTGTGAGGGAATCTTAGGACCTGGTGGGAGGGGTTCAGGTTCATCCCACTCACTGTCACTGCTAGACAGTGGTGGATAAAATTTGGGTGGTTCCCAGGGTTTAGGAGTGGGTGGAGAAACCCCTACCTCAATTGCTGTCCTCCCAAAGGAGGATGAAGCTAAAGATGAAGTGAGGGAGGTTGGAGTCAATGATGGTTCTGAATTTGTGTCCCACACCACCCTCCTCCTTTCCTGCCTCTTAGGCAGGGTGGCTTAAGTATGTCTTCTGTCTCTTGTTCCAAAGCCTCTGCTTGGTATACTTTGTCAGGATGGGTGCACCTCTGATTTATTGAGCAGGTACTACAACACTGTGTGATAAATGTCCTAAAGTTAATTCGTGTGGAATATGTCTGTATTGTAATACACCCATATAAAATATGTTTGTGTATACTTGTACATGTTCTAATAAAAACTGTGAGATATTTAAGGTTAATTCATGTAAGTTTATATTCGTAAAACATAAAAGCCATACAGAAAAGGTACAAAATATTTCTGCTGGCAGCAAAGCCCCAGAACAGGGACACAAGGATGAGAGAGGAATGCCAGCGAAATACCTCTGCTGGGAAACCCTGAAAAGGAACACAAAAGCCACGGAAGAAGCAGATGAGCTACTCAAGTGTTGGAGTCCAGGGCATTCCTTTGGCTGCCCTGGAGAGTCAGGGACCTGGCAGGGGGCTCTGAGACCCCAGCCCAGAGCTCAGAGAGACACTGGCTTTGATCTCAGTCCATGGGAAAAACTTCCTAAACTGAGAGAGGGTCTGCAGGCCACGGGAGTGTGAAAAATAGTAGTTTAGTTTATCATAGAGTGAAAAAATAGTAATTTTAGGTTCATAGCATTGGAGTGAATGGGGACAAAATGGAGAATCTGGGGCGTTGTCTCCTTCTTCTTCCTTCTCCTTCCCTCACTCCATTTCTGCTATGATGTTGGCACAAAGTAGTTAGTGAGGATTGGGTCAGTGTATAGATGACCTTTTTAGTAATAGTGATAGACATTGGTAAGAAATAGTAAATAACGAACACGTAGTAATTAGTATAAAAGATTAAGGACAGCCCAGCTCGGGGAGAGACGTGAGAAGTCCATGCAGCTGCAAACATCATGTTGGACTGTGAGAAATTTGTAAGATGAGAAACAATAAACGAAAAATGCAACCTTGAAAAAACTAAACCTGAAGACTCCATCTCTTCCTTCGGCTTAGCTCGGAGCTGTGCAGAGGGAAAAAAGACCCTGAAACCACCTGAATGTTGGGGAAGCCCCCGACATCTGGCGTCCCTGGGTGGGCAGAAACATCTGGCATCCCTGCGTGAGAAGAAACACCTGGCTTCTCTGAGTGAGTAGGCAGAAACATCTAACGTCCCTGGTCGGACAACATCTGGGATCCCTGACTCGCACTCCTGAAAAGGAGCACCGAAAAGGGTCACAGAACCTCTGCAAAAAGATCAAAAGCTCCCAGAACATCAAACTGCCAGGCCGACATCTCCGCAGAAGAAAAACACCTGTTTGGCCAAAAGAAGAACACCTCGTTCCACTTTGTCCCAGACGACGGTTTTCCAGGGCCCGGGAACCCGTCATCCTGAGATCTGCTAGACAGACATCAGGACATCTCTGAGACAGATTGGATCAGAGCTGCAGCAAACCTTTAGATTAGTAAGACCAGTGAGATTCAGAATACACCACACCCATGGGAGAGACAACATCACAAGAGAAAATTATTATATTAGAACAGTTAAAAGAAATAATATCAAAATACAATATAGCACTAAAAGATAAAAAGCTCCAAGCCCTAATGTTATGGGTCAAATGTAACTATTCACAATGTGAGACCCAGTCTCTTTTTAAGCCAAGTTTTTAACAGGAAGTGAACAGAAAACTTTATGATAATGCCACAAGAAAAGATAAAATTGCCGCAAAACTTTTGTCGGCTGAGAGAATTATGTTAGAAGTTATAAGAGAACATAGCAGGGAAGCGTCCGGGGTTAGACACCTGCCAAGCAAGCAAAGGGAGGTTAGCACAGAGCCAGAAGAGATAGCCATGCTAACTCCAAGGTTGACACTTCCCCCAGGGGAAAGAGAAGCGGGAGGGGAAAGAACAAATGTATCTCAAGGTCCAGCAGAAAGCTTGTCAAAAGCCCCAAGATTGATTCCAGGAGAAATGAAGCTTCTAATCCATCCAACAGAGCAGGAGAATCTGGACATGCTTTTCTTTGAAGCAGTCCCAGAACAAACCCCACATTTGCACACGGCGGGGGGGAAGAAGTCCACCTAGAAGTCCCTTCACCCCCCCAGAGTCCCCGCGGTGACAAACCCCTCAGTCGCCATTGCTCCTTTCCCTTCCCGTAGAAAAACCGGGTGCGGGTGGAGAGGATGGGGGGGCGAAAGAGCAGGGGCGAGCGCCATCAGAACTGCGGAGGGGGGGTGAAACTGCGCGGGGAACCGAGGCTGCGCGGGGAACCGAGGCGGCGGGACGTGACAGGGCGCGATTGGAAAGCGCAGATCACTGGGAACAGTCCGCGAGGGACAAGGCCGCAGCGGGGGGGGGGGGGGGCTCGAGGACCAGGATGGCGGCTCGGCGCACGCTGATGACGCAAGCTACGGGAAGCGACGCAGCTCAAAATATCACGACGCGAAGCACTGAGGGGGAAAAGCCGATTCCAAAAGTGTCAAGCCGAATACTACACACCTCAGAAATCCTTGCGGCCAGTCCAGGCGCAGGCGCGACAAGGACAGGGCAAAGCCCGAGGCGCGTTCCTCTTCAGGGAGGGGCTAATTCCGATGACGAAAGAGACGGGGCAGACCTTAAATGTGAGATAGGGTGGGGTATCCCACCGGAGACCGCCAGGCCGAAGTCGGCAGGGGCGGGGCCAGCGGAGACAGAGCGGGCAGGGACGGGGCGTGGTCGAAGCGGGGAGAGTCTCGATAGTACCACCCCCAGGCAGCAGGGGCTGCGGAGCCCGACCACGTCCACCAGCAGCTATGACCCTGAGCTGCCTGCGTGCGGTAATTCAGAGACAGCTGCCGAGGTGTTGCAGATGGGCGCGCGTCCGAAAATAACTCAGATTTCACAGGCTTTTCCAAAACTTAAAAGATACTTCAGAACTCCAAGCCCACAGAGAACAGCTGTCAGCGTGCCATCATCACCGAGGGGCGGGGCAGAGAAGCAGCAAGCACAGAGATCATCAGTCGCATCGACTGAAGCATCAGTTTGGGAGGACACGCCCACGCTGCATCGTTTTTTTCCAGTTTCATATAAAAAATCAACCTCTTCAGAACAGCGATTCAAACAGAAGCCGAGAGAACCTTTGCCAATGCTGAGGGATGATGATGTTATTAATAAAGACCAAGAAATATCAATCACAGATGAAGATATAATCAGAATCACAGCATCAGAAGGGATTCCTGCCAGGAGAGTAAAGGCACTTAAGTTCACACAGCAAGCTTCATCATTTTTGTTATCTGAAGACTTTATGAACAAGTTTTTTCGCAGGTTCACTGAAACAGCATTTCGCCACGATCCCACATCTTCTTTCTCTCGAATTTTTCTTTCAAGAACAGATGCTTCAAGAAAATTTAATGATGTTCAGCAAGCCCTGATTCCTCTCCAAAGAGACAAAGAAAGGGAGAAAGAGAGAGAGAAAGAAAGGGAGAAAGAGAGAGAGAAAGAAAGAGAAAAAGAAAAGGAAAAAGAGAGAGAGAAAGAGAGGGAGAAAGAGAGAGAAAAAGAAAGAGAGAAAGAGAGAGAGAAAGAGAAAGAGAGAAGGAGAGAGAGAAAGAAAGAAAGAGAGAGAAAGAGAAAGAAAAGGAGAAAGAAAAAGAGAAAAGGAAACAGCGAAAGAAACGAAACCCGATGAGGTGAAGCCTGCAAAACAAGTAAGTTCAAGAAGAGATGAAGCAGCAAAGGAGACAATTTTAGAGGCAGATACCGCACAGGCTTCTGCCAAGCCAAAATTCCATCCAACAGACTAGACAAACATAAAGAAATATGCATTGAAAGGGGATACACTTTCAATGGGTCCAAAGGGCATAGCTATGCCAGTGACATATGATGCACAGGATGCAAACCCAAGATGAGAAAAGTTACATCGTGAAGTCGTCAGGGATCTGATGAAAGCCGTTCATGATAATGGATTGGGGTCTCCATACTTCAAACAACTTTTAAAAGGGACATTTAATATATATGATTTAACACCCTATGACCTCCGATCTCTCGCTTCAATGATCCTGAGTGACACACAATTCATCGTTTAGGAAGCAAAATGGAGAAAAATTTTAAATGATTACAGAATCAAATACCAAGGAGGAGCAAATGCAGGCTTCACAGTAGCACAATTAGCCGGTGATCCACCGCTTGACAGTGCAGCTCGTCAAGCCAAGTTTCTTCCTCGAGATGTGTTGACAGACATCAAGGATGCAGCCAGAAAGGCAATAGTGGAAGTTTCACCAGCAGGAGTCACAGAAAGTATTTTTACAGAGGTGAAACAAGGTCCTTCAGAACCCTTCAGTTCATTCATCGATCGTCTCACACAAGCAGTAAACAGGCAAGTTACAGATGAAGCAGTGAAGTCACATTTGATTCAGTGTCTTCCATTTGCAAATGCCAACCCAAAATGCAAGCGCGTCATCAGTGCAATGCCAGGCCAACCCACCATGGCAGAAATTTTAGAGGCATGCAGCAAGGTGAGGACACCACAGCACGTTGAAGCAATTTTAGATCAAGTAGAAAAAGTTGTCAAAGAAGCATTTGCAAATTTTCAACAAAGACAGTGTTACAAGCGTAGCAAGCAGGGGCACTTCAAGAAAGACTGTCCAGAACTTGCAAAGATTGCAGGTTCACTGGAGGTTTGTCCAGAGTGCAGTATTCCCACTTGCAGTGCATGAGAAAATTGTTGTAACACAGCAAATGTAAGTACTTTGTCTCTCACATCAGAGCACATTCATCCCTTCCAGGTTTTTTAGCAGAAAGCAATGCACACGCAGACAAATTGACCATGCCAATTTCAAAGACTTTACCGAACATTTCTGAACAGGCAAAATTGAGTCATGCATTCTTTCATCAGAATGCTCAAGCACTAATGGAAGGCTTTCACATTTCCAAAAGTCAGGCAAAAGAAATCATTAGTGCTTGCCCAGATTGCCAGCTTGTGCAGCCTCCTGCATCAATGGGAGCAGTCAATCCAAGAGGATTGCACAGTTTGCAGTTATGGCAAACAGATGTCACAAAATATCCTTCTTTTAGGAAGCTCAAAAATGTTCATGTTTCAGTTGACACATTTTCAGGTGCAGTCTTCACATCTTTGCACACAGGTGAGACAGCACAACATGCTTGTTGACATTTCTTGCAAGCATTTGCATCTTTAGGCGTGCCGCAAGAAATCAAAACAGATAATGGACCAACATACATAGGGAAAGTGCTTGACAAATTCCTGAAGAGGTGGGGTGTCCATCATACCTTTGGTATCCCACACTCTCCAACAGGTCAAGCAATCATTGAAAGAACACATCAAACATTGAAATCCCTTTTAGACAGACAAAAAAGAGAAGAAGCAGATGCAACACCATACATGCGCTTAAATAAAGCCTTGTATGTGTTGAATTTTCTCAATGGCTCTTTTACAGAGCCAACTCCACCAATCATAAAGCATTTTTTAAACAGCACGAGAGCAAAACTGAAAGAAAACCCTTTGGTTTTAGTCAGAAACCCAGAAACAGGTCAAACTAAAGGACCATTCAAATTGATAACTTAGGGCAAGAGATTTGCCTGTGTCTCCACAGCAGTTAAGCCAAAGTGGCTGGCAGCAAGACACGTGAAACCGTACCAAGTCCAGACACAAGCAGAGACGGACCCCAAGACCGGAAGAAGAGAAGTGGGCACGCAGACGTGAGCCGGTGTCAAGACAGCAGACATCCCTTCGTTCTACATGCAAAAAAACTCTAGGACTTGAGTTCTTTGAGGCTTGGGTGGTGTTGCATTTTTAGAGATTCCCATGGAAAAAAAGTCATTGAAAATGAAAGAACTATCCTTGTGCCTCATTCTCTTCTTGGCTGCTTTGAGCAGTGCAGCAGTTTTGCCCGTAGCTCAACCAAAAGAGAATGTTTGAGAAACTCTAGCCAATGCATCAGGTTTGGATACCATCTGCCTGACACACTCAAGACCAGGGAAACCTTTCTCAATATGTTTAGTAAGATTGCCAGTGAGCGAATGGCCGATTCCAAAAAACATCCCTCAAAAAATTTCAAAGTCCATTGTAAATCCAGTGGACCAATGGGATGTTTATGTGAAATTCCTTCCTGTGGCTCCTTTTGAACCCCAAGAACTGGAATTTCTCAGATCAGTCCCAATGCAATTCTGTGTGAAATTCAGCCTTTCTGGAGTGGCAAAAAATAAAACTGTAGACGTCACTCCAAACCTCAATTTTTACAGAAATTCATCATCTTGGTGTAATTACACTAAGATGCTGAAAAAAACATCCAATCATGTTCCAGCTCAGTTACCAAAGGGAAACTTTTTCATTTATGGGAACAAAATTTAGCCCGCAATTCCTGCAAATGCCACAAGTAGTCCGTGCAGCATTGGAATGCTTTCATTGCTAACACCCGACATGACACTGATGAGAGAACTAAAACGGAGAGTGAAAAGATCTGTTCAAATGTATGATCCAAATTATGATGATGAGGTTCACACATGGAGCAAAGCTCAGAGAATTGCAGTTGCAATTTTTTCACCACAGGCAGCATCAGGAGCAGCCTTAACACAATTGGATCATGTAAGTTGTTAGCTGAGCAAACATGCCAAAGCTGTCTCTCTTGCACTGAGTGACATGTTGTTAGACATTGACAGTGTAAGACGAGCAACTCTCCAAAACAAAGCAGTGATTGATTATCTTTTGCTGACCCACGGGCATGGGTGTGAGGAATTTAAGAGAATGTGCTGCATGAATTTGTCAGATCATTCCAAATCCATTCATAAAAACGTCAAACAATTGCAGGAGAGTGTGAACAAACTTGTAGAAGTAACTGCGTCATAGATAGATAGTTTGTTCAATTTGTTTAACCTTTCACCACTGGGGAAAGAACTTTTAAAAATAGTTATATATATCTTAGTAGGGCTTGTAATCCTTCTCATGATTTTGCCGTGTTTGTTTCTATGTATACGGCGAGCCATAAAGAGAATAGCCAAGGAAGTGTTTTTAGTTCAAACAGGAGGGGGAGATGTTGGAGTCCAGGGCATTCCTTTGGTTGCCCTGGAGAGTCAGGGACCTGGCAGGGGGCTCTGAGACCCCAGCCCAGAGCTCAGAGAGACACTGGCTTTGATCTCAGTCCATGGGAAAAACTTCCTAAACTGAGAGAGGATCTGCAGGCCACGGGAGTGTGAAAAATAGTAGTTTAGTTTATCATAGAGTGAAAAAATAGTAATTTTAGGTTCATAGCATTAAAGTGAATGGGGACAAAATGGAGAATCTGGAGCATTGTCTCCTTCTTCTTCCTTCTCCTTCCCTCACTCCATTTCTGCAGTGACGTTGGCACAAAGTAGTTAGTAAGGATTGGGTCAGTGTACAGGTGACCTTTTTAGTAATAGTGATAGACATTGGCAAGAAATAGTAAATAACAAACACGTAGTAATTAGTATAAAAGATTAAGGACAGCCCAGCTCGGGGAGAGACGTGAGAAGTCCATGCAGCTGCAAACATCATGTTGGACTGTGAGAAATTTGTAAGATAAGAAACAATAAATGAAAAATGCAATCTTGAAAAAACTAAACCTGAAGACTCTGTCTCTTCCTTCAGTTTAGCTCGGAGCTGTGCAGAGGGAAAAAAGACCCTGAAACCACCTGAATGTTGGGGAAGCCCCCAACATTCAAGAACCACTGATTACATCAGATCTGTATCTCACATGTTTCCTCTGGACATTATCCTATCTACTCATATCTCATCAGACTCTTCTGGACATTACCATATCTACGACACACCTGGTCTCAGCCATTAAGGTCATTGTTAACCCCGGAAAAACTATTCAGGACTCCTAGACCCGAACATGAATAGTTAATGAAGCCGCCTCAGACGAGGACAACATCGGAGCCTCGTCTCTTCTCAGCGAACCAGTGTATAAAAAGCGACAGCTTCAGACCAGAAATGTGAACTTGGGGGGTGACATACTGACAGAGTATGTTACCGCGTTCACCCAGTGCCGGGGTTCGACGCTGTCCTTTTAATTGTGGCTGTCCGAGACTGTCATTTTTGTCTCTCAATAAAATTCTAAATTTTGATTTCTAAAATTTGGTCAATCTTATTTATAACAACCGTTTGGGCTTCTCTTTAGTAGCTTTATTATCCTTTTCAAGGGCTAATACTAAAGGATCAGATGGTGACCTCATTCCACAATCCCTTTGCCACTTGGGATGATTCCTGGGAGTGAAAAACATATCAGCATAAGCTACTTCTTGCCACTTTTGTTCACGTCGAAGGAAAAGCATCAATTGTAATAATGTCTCATAGTCCAGTGTACCATTTACTGGCCACTTCACACCTTCATCAAGTTTATAATGGCCACTATTGTGTACAAAGCTTAACAAGCTCCCTCAGTTTTGGTACCACCACAGCCCACCAGTTCTTTCCAGTGTGTTAAGATACACCCTAAAGGGCTTCCTCTGGGAATCTCTTTGCTCTCATTTGCCCCCATGTTTAGAATCTCTTTTGGTCCAAGATGTTACAAAACACAAAGTAGACTACTTCAATTGCATATCTCAGCACCAAAAATTTCTCGGCTATTTCTGCTAGCTCTGGGCATAGGTTCTGGGCTCTCTGCTTTCTGCACAAAATCAAAGCCTTTGCTCAGGGAGACCCAACTCCAAACACCAACCATTTTAGGTTCGCAAAGAAAATAGCCAGGGGTCCCTCACGAACCCAAACACACTCCAACAGAAGTTTCAACAAGGTCTCGCCGAAAAATCCTACGGATTTCGGCCGGGACACCACACACAAATCCCTCCGTGAGAAGGAGGTGGGGGGGTAACCCTGATCCCACGCTGCCTCTCCACTCTGTGGTTAGGGACTACACCACCAGGACTTTAAAATATTACCACACACTCTAGCAACTGTAAGCCTCACAAACAAGCAAAAACTTTTTTTTTTTTTTTTTTTTTTTTTTTTTTTTTCTCCTTTAACTAAAACACCCACTCGCCAAAAGAACTTCTTAGGGTTTTACAGGGAGTTTAGAGACAGCCCGAGGCTGCAGAGCCTGGATTCCCCTGCAGTTACTAGGGAAACAAATCACGCCCTCCCAATTGCTGGGGCTGGCTCAGGTTTCAAACCTCCTTACGCCGCTTGCTCCTTTTAGTTCAAAAAATAAGCAATTTTAACTTACACAAATGCTTTTTTTTTCACCTAACAAAATGTCAGCAAAATCTTGTTGCCAAAAGCACACGCTGTTCAAGCTCACACACAGTCTAATTCTCCTCCAGCACACAATCTGGGTACAATACAAACACTATAAATCCTTCCGCTCTTGCAAACAGAGGGATCCCTCCGCTGATCAGGCGGGGAATTCAAAAGGCTTTTACAACTTCAAGCTTGCAAAACTCCTAAAAACGCTTACACAGGTTACTAACACACTCCAAAATCACACAAATCAAAACGCTTACACAAACTCCCACAGACCATGATACATACGGTGCACCAATAATTCTTCCACACCTGAACACACAAACGCACAAAACCACGAGACCACAAAACATGGATCCGTTCACGCCACACACACCCAGTGCACTCGGGGCCGCAATCAGGATTTTCCGCGACCCACAACGGGACCCTTCGCATCCCAGAACGGGCTCGCCACACGGATTATGGATTGTCAAGGTACCTTTAAACCACAAACTGTAACCGGAGCCACCACTGCTCCTAATACACAACAACACCGGTTATTTTACTGCCGCCGCTGCCCCCTCACGGGACACGGACTACCAAGTCATCTTTAAACTGCAAGATGACACAGCAAAACAAAACAAAACAAAAAAAAAAAAAAAAAAAAAAAAAAAAAAAAAAAAAAACCGGTTACCGATGACCCCACCCCGGGACGGGGACTACCAAACAAATGGCACCAGGCTCCGCAGAGTTGTTACAACTTTTACAAACAAACCCAAGAGGCGTACGTTGTGCACGAGACGTCTCTCAGTGTCTTACCAACTGCCTATACCAAGGTACCTCTTTTCAAATATAAACATACCTTTTGTCCGGAGTTCCAGCAGGTTCTGGTCTTTCCCCGGGTGGTCAGCAGGACCACAGGAGCCCTCTTCCCAGAAAATTCTGGGTGGGTGCCCAGAGGGGTCCTGGACCCCGCTGGCCCCACGGCCAGAGAGAGCAGTCTCCTGCCTGGCTCGCCAAAATGACTTATTAAAGAAATATGGGTATTGATCAAATATCGATACCCAACTGTGACGGACAAAAACTCTCTAACAGTTTAAAGTTAGAAAGTGTATGTTTATTACGGCCGGGCAGCACATGGGATAGTTCCCTAATTCGCACTGCGAAATTCACAGGTAATTACAAAGCCTTTTATTTACAAAAGTGTTGAATATCCAAAATAGAAATGCATATTCTTACCCCTGTCACCTCCCATTCCTCGCTTCGTATGCTAATTAGCAAAAAGGCTATTAAGCATGCGCACTTTGTTTCTTAAAATGAGTCGGGTCTCTTCTGGGGAGGGGTCACCTAAAATGAGGAAGTAAGATGAGTCTTCCTCGTCCTGACCTTTCTACCTTTTCAATGCATTCATGATGATGAATTCTTGGTAAGACTTATAGTTTCCTGCATTGAATGGGTTCTTCAAGCAGGAAGTCTGCAGTTATCTTATTTACCACATCTTGTTTTTAGTTACAGGCACAGCTACATAAACATAAAGCTGACAAGCAATGAGTTACTAAATCTGGGGTAGCTTATCTAAGATCCGGTTTCTGTTAACTGCGAACAAAGCTTACCTATCTACTTCAGCTAATTCAGCAACATATTATCTTAACTTTCCTAAAAATCCTTAGTTCCTCAAAATTAACGTCTCAACAGGATCAGTTATTAAAGTATATTTGGAACAAATAATTCCAAAATATGGGATTGTAGAAGCAATAGACTGAGATAAGGGATCTCATTTTACAGGAAAAATTCTTCAAGGAGTTATGACTGCTCTAGGGATAAGATGGAATCTCCACACCCCCTGGCATCCCCAGAGTTCGGGCCGGGTGGAGAGGATAAATAGAGAAATAAAGAAACACCTTTTGAAGCTAGGAATAGAAACTAAGATGCCATGGGTATGGCTCTTGCCACTGGCTTTAGCAAGGATAAGGGCTAGACCCAGGGGAGATATTCAATTATCTCCCTTTGAACTGATGTCTAAAATTCCTTACCCTTACAATTCCCAGCCTAGTGGGGTGGTAGAGATAAGTGATGTATATTTAAAACAATATGTGGCCAGGATACTGTCTCTTGTGAAATCTCTTCGACAGGAAGCTCAGCTGGCACAGACCCTGTGGACTTTGCTGTTCACAACATCCAACCAAGAAATTAAGTCCTAGTTAAAGAATAAAAAGAAGCACCACTAGTGGCTAAGTGGCGTGGACCTTTCCAAGTGTTGCTGACCACAGAAACAGCCGTCAAGACAGCAGAACACGGGTGGACCCACCACACTCAGGTCAAAGTCTCTGAGACCCCAGAGATTTGGACATCTCAGCTGGAAGAGAAGGACGGGAAGCAACGAATGACACTCCACAGGAGTGGATTGGGGCAGTAGCCAGTGCGTTGACATCGGAGGAAGCCTCCTGTGCCTACCCACAGACTGCTTGCTGAAATAGTTTGTCTGGGCATCCCTCCTCTCAGATATGCAGTCAGTGGGAGCCAGTCTTCGCTGTCATTGTTTTCTCTATGTTAAGCTGTTTCTGTGCCTTTGCTCGCCACAAGTGGTGTAGAAGACAACGTAAAAGTGAAAATTAGGTTAGGAGATTAGATTACACCATTAGAATATTTCTCTTAATAATCTTACCTTTATATTGCCAGTTAGGTTGGGGTCAAAAGTGAGAAAATAGTTTTTTAACCTTAGGAGAAGAAGTAGAAAAACCCTTTAACTTTAAGAAAGTTAGCTCATGTACCGGTCCAAACATGGAAAGGATAGGAATGGGACATGTTTTTGTAGTTACCTGGTGGACGATGGGTTAAACAAATGCTTTTCTTCCTCTTATGTGTGGCAGCAACTCTTATCTTTTTACCATGCATGATCCCTTGCTTAGTACAACTTATTCAACACGTGATCAAAGGGATGCAGGTAGTAGCCATGCCTACTGATCCAGAGATGGCTACAAAAGGACAGAAATTGATGTCACTGCAAATAATTGCAAAACCAAAACAGACCCAAGACCAGAAAATTAAGTCAATTATAACTAAAGTTTGTAAAGACAATTATTGAAAATAAAAGAGGAGGGATTGAGAGGAATGACAAGATTTGTCTTTACAAACAAGCCCTGAGTCTGCTAGTAGATAAAACTAGCACTGAGAGATAAGCGAAACAATGGAAAGGATTCTATTGATTGATGAATGGAAAAGAAGATACTTGCCTTTACAAACAAACTGTAGGTTTGTTTGTAAATGAAATTGAATATTGAAAGATGAAAGCAACAATGGGGAAAAACCCATAAATCCCATAAAAATTAAAAATTAGGGGGGGTTATACATTAAAAGGGGAATCTTAGGTCTTAGGCATTTCGGGAAGTCTGTACCTCTCAAGTACCTCACCAATGGGGAAAGAGAGAGGGAAATGTGGCCGGGAAATTAGGATAAAAAGGAGGCTGCATCCTCTGAAAAACTGAGAGACCCCAGGGGAAATGCCCCATGGCTTCTCCCTTTATTAAAATAAAGTAAAAGGACTCCTCTGTCTCCTTTTTGGACATAAACCTCTGGTGTTCATGGATTAATTTTCCTAACACTTCCTTAGACCAGTTTCCTCCAAGCCCCATCCAGCCTGGCCATGAACACTTCCAGGAACAAGGCTGCTACAGCTTCTCTGGGCAAGCTTTGCAACTAATTTGCACGAATCACTTCCCCTTTTCTCCTGATTTTATTCTCAGTTCCTCCTCTTTCTCAAACACAGCTTTATAAGAGGGTTTGACATTTTCCAGGCTCCTTTATTTATGCTGTTCAAACCAAAACAGCTTACTTGCCCCCCACAGCATTCCAACCTGACACTGCAAGCCAGTGGGGGGGGTGTCATAGGTTGGCACAGTTTTGTTTCAAGGTTTGGAGAAATGTGGAATGTATTTCCTGGTCAGGACCTGGGAATTGCTTTAGAAAGGACAGGAACCTGTCAGAAGGTTAGTTGGAATATTGGCATCTGTTTTGACCACTAAAAATGTCAATTGCGACTTTGAGAAGTATACATATAAAAACCCCTGATTTCCTGCAGGTCAGCCTTTTTTCCCTTTGGCCAGAGACAGACAGATAACATTGGGTTGGGCCTGCTGCTCCCCCCCCACTTTGGGGGGGAGCTGGGCGGAGGCCTAGATGGATTCCATTGGCTCCCGGGTTGGGGGCGGGGAGGAGAGGTTGCTGCTTTACAACAACTACTTTCTCTAAACTTCTCCGGAGTAGGGAGAGATCTCTGCTGGGCCCCTGATAAGAGCTATGGGCCCCGTTTAGGCTGAGGCCGCCCTGATATACACCAAGGGGTGGGCAAAAAAGGCATTTATGATCTTGCCTGGGTTTTTTTTTATTCTGGACTGTCTGGGTGCTCTGATCTCTGATGTTTCTGTGGGAGTTCTTCCTTCCCTCACCAGTGCGGCCTTGAACATCTAACACCATCAGCTGCAGCGAAAGAGAGAAAGACTCTGGGCAGATTTAACACTTTCCTGGCAACATGAAGCTTCCAAGGCCTAACCCTTCCCTGAGAGAGAAAAGAAAGGGACAGAGTGAACATAGAGAAGAAACAGCATGAAGTCAGTGTAGCGAGAGTGAAAGGACTATTGGGACAGGGGGTTGAGGAGTTTGTCATTCCATCCTTATTGAGCCATGGAAATTAACTCTATATGGAAATTATCCCTTTAAATCATGGGAAAGACAAGCATTTGGGGAGATGATTAAGATTTGTGTGTGGATTTGAGCAAAGGTGTTTGTGATGGACTAAGTGATAGCAATCCCATAAGATGCTCGGACAGAGATAGAGAAGTCTTCTGCGCCAGTGAAGAAGTGAGAAGATATCTTTGTACCTTGAGATGAAGAATCCTTTGCTTTAGAGTTATTCATCTCTAAAAGGTGACACCCCAGTATGCAAGAGTCTAAGACCCATGACCCATAAGCAGCTTGGGAAACTGCTAATGGGAGGGGTAATGAAAACAGGTTTCCCTAGGTGGCTGTTTTTGTGACAGTTAAACCCACAAGAGAACTGTTCTCAGTTGTCAGTGGGATCTATGACTCTAAGAGAGACCCCTCTCCTAAAAATTGGTGAAAGACTATTTCCAAATGGTGAAACTGACTGAAAATTACAAGTTTTATCTCTTTATGTTGTTTTGTAGGAAAGTTAACAGTTTGTTGGGGGAGGGAAGAGTGGTTTTGGAGTTTCATTTTGTTTTGCTTTAGTTTTCCCCCAACTTTCTTTTTCCATTCTTTTAGTGTGTGTTAATAAAACTATTTGTTCATTTTTAAGGTTGAGCCTGCTTTCCTTTTCTCCTAATCTCTCTCCCACAGAAAAAGAATAAACACTAAGACCACTACACTAAATTTAGCAACCAGAATTTGGTGAACGTGAAACTACTACAGGGAGGAAGCACTGTAAGAGATCATGACTAAGCTGACCATATTCACCCCCTCACCACAATTTTTCTATGAGCAGCAGCTGACAGAGACACTCTGCTGCTACAAACAGCTGAGTTGAGCACAGCAGTGTTTACTCAGGGTCTCCCACTCCACAGACCTCCACTCCTCAGAAGCCCAAGCTGTTCAGCAAAGACCTAACAACCCAGTCTGGCAGTCAGCATTTCACAACCACTTTATGTCAGCAGTTTCAAGTACATAATAACCATGTTTTGTTCAGTGCAACTTTATCACTGTGAATGGCAAAATATCATTATCACCTGCAGGTTGATGCCTGCCCTCTACCCCATTTAATAGGGAGCTGATTATGCTATTCCACCTGCTTTTCCCCTTCTAATAATTACGGGCTGTTGGCAGATGGCACTGCTCGGCACAGGGAGCGTGTGGGAAGACAGAGCAGGCTGTAGTGCCTCTGCCCATGGCAGCTCCCGCATTGCGGGGTGCTCCTGGGGACCCCAATCCCGCGCTGCATCCTGCTCCCAGACAGCATCTAATGAGGCATGCCTGCGTCGGAGGGCGTGGCGGGGCGGGGGTAAACCGGAAATGGCTGTGAAAACAGTCCCTGGCAGTCTCGGAGCAGGAAAGCAGAGGTTAGCAGAAAAGTTGCTTAGCCAGCAACTCCAAACAGAGCCGTCCTCATAGCCCACCTGGCTGGGAAGTAAAACTGGGCTTAACGCCAGGAACCCACCACTGCCCAGAGCTTCGCAAGATCCCCACTGGGAAGAGGTCTCTCAGGAGAGATGGGGCAGCTCAGCTGTGTTAACCACAGTACTGTTACAGTGCACGCGCAGTAACACGGCCCTAAAGAGCGACTCGTGTCTCTAAGCCCACAGCGCAGGACTGTAATGGCACAGACGATACGGCGAAGGGACAGATTCTCGTTTGGCTATCCAAAGACTTTATTCAGGGATGCAGAATAGAGGTTCAGGGATGAGAACCAGGATCGGGCCGAGGGCACAGGGCTATATACTAGACAAAAGGGGCAGATCTGAGGGTCAAGGGCCAATAGGGATAAAGGGAAGTGGTGCAGGGGGGTAACTAGGAACCAGGGGGAACCAACAGGATAATGGGTGGAGTACTGCAGCAAAATTAAGCCAATGGGGGTTAAAGGAGGGAAGAACAATCTGGAAAGGGTACATACATGGTGAACAGGGGCTGAACAGGGGTGACAACTAGCTAACCAATAATGTAACAGAACTTAAAAGATATTATCATGTGGCTGCAAAGGCCCATAAGGAGGGAGGCTTTTCTCACCATAACCTAGAGGGGTGTTTCTGCCTGTTTGCATCGGTCCCTCCAAGGTTGAGGCATAACTGCCCTGGTGGCAGGCCCCTGGGCCTCCACACATGACCACCTGAGGATTCATCCTGTGAGGTCCCAGTGCTGTGTCCTGGCAAAGCAGCAAGTCCAGGCTATCTGCCTATGAAAAACATCCCTATGAGTCACTGTGACATCCACACTCAGTGACATAGAGGGTAGAGCAGAGTCCAGATGCAGACCCCAGCTCTGCTGGCCTAAGGCAGTGCTGGGGAAGGTTCAGCCACAAGCTGAATGCTCTGCAGAGCTGCCACCTAATTCCCTGGCAGCAGCAGGGCTTGTTCACAGGCCTAACCTGGCGTGGCATAATGGGTAGAGACAAGATGCTGCTTGTCCCAGGAAGAATGCCAGGTCTGAAGCAGTGGGAAGGAAGCTTCCTTCCCAGCAGAAAGGATCTCATCCAGCTCTGCCATTTACCCATTCAACAGTAACTTACCCCATTACTGACTGGGAGAGAATGCCCAGGGAGATACAGCAATGAAAAAAGTGACCTTTATTGCCAACCATAAGCAATGCCAAAAGGAACTCCTCCAACCAGAGGGGACATCAGATACATGCTATATGAGCCTCTGCCAGCACATCATGCTCAAGGGCACCCCATCAGCTCCATCTTTCCTGGACCTTCACTTCTAAGGGCATGGATGCCCAGCAGAAGCATTCTTGTACTGCGGCCATGCATCCATGCATGATCCAGGCACAGTCTGAGTCCTGGGAGGCTGCACCATGCAGAACCATACCACACAGCCACGTGTGCCCTGTGGGCCTGGTGCTGTGCACAGGGCTCCCAGAGCTGATACAAATGGAGACAACCAGGATGTCTGAGCCCAGAGAGAGTGCGGGGGAGGCCAAACTGATTTGGAAACCACCCACTCCAGAGACATCTCTGCTGGCACATCTACAACAAACCTGGTTGGTGTGTTTCAGCTTGTCAATAATCTGGCTGATCACTGGCTCTGGACCTTTCATCTTAACCTCATGGTTGTCAGCCTGAGCTTTTTCTCCATTCCTTGTGATCTGGGGACTGTACCTGTAGGAATGAGAACAGAGAAGACCACAATGTGATGGGCTAATAGAGAGGAGATCTTTAAAGTTCAGTACGAACATAAGAAATCCCAACAGGCACCAGCCCTTTCCAAAACAGAGAGCACAAGACAGTTAATAATGACAAAGAAAGGACAGAAGATTCCCATAAAAATTTTTGCTCTGATTTTGCAAAGCAGCAAGATGTAGTTGTATCACTTGAGGACAATGAAGTCCTTTCCGGTCCATTAGTAACCAAGGAAGATGTTAAACAGTATACAACAGAGATAAATATTTTCACATAACTTGCACCCAAGAGTCCTAAAAAAGCTGGCTCAGAAATTCTGGCTTGCTCATGTTTGTTTAAAATAAATCTTGGCAGACCACAGAGACTCCAGTACAAGAGCAGTAGTGTTGTGCCCACTGCCAAAAAAATGAGTGGGATGACCCAGTTAACTGCAAGCTGATTAGCATAACATCAACTCCCTCGCAAAATAATGACTATCACTGATGTGTGATTTCAATAACAAAGAATTAAAGCATCAGAATATAATTAATTCTGTAAACATTGCTAATGGAAATAGGTGTTGTCAGACAATCCTGATTTCAGTCTTTGATGAGATCCAGCCTTAGGGATCAAAGTAACTGCTCAGACAGAATGTACCTCGACTTTGGTACAGTGCTGGGCTCTGCACCACAGTGTTATATGTGTATATGATAATTTGTGCAAATAAAATTGCCATATATTTTTTATGTACTGTTAAAATATACTCTTATAAGTTTTAAAACCCACAAGCCAGAGACCGCAACATAATGTCAAAACCACCTAGACAAAGGAGGGAGGACTTCATTTACAATAAAATAAGTGTGGCCAGCTCGGAGATGGATCGCCCATCAAGTTGATCCGAGGAATGCTTGGGTGATGAATATGTGATAAATATCCGGAGATTGAGTTAACCAGAGCCATCAGAGAGATACATCTCAATGCTGGATTCCGGGAACACGATCACAGGTGTTCATCACTTTCTGGACATGTTTTGTTCAACTTGCCACAGAGAAAGAACTCCTCATGAATACGTGTAGTCTGAAACAGAAGAAAAGGGACTCAGCCTTGGGCACAAAAAACCCGTATAAAAATTGCTCAGACAGGACAGTTGGGGTGGAGCACAGGAGACCCTCTGCTGCAGCAGTCAAACCTGTGTCTCACCCAGCGCTGACACCCGGGCTCAGCACTGACCTTTTTTCTTTTTTGATAGTGGTTTTTTTTTTGTTGTTCCTCTCTAAAATTCTATTCGGACCTTTTTTTTAATAAATTTCCTTCAATTAATAAATTGGAGCATTTTTCATTTATAACAACAGGGTATCTCGATTTACACAGGTACCATGAGAGTCAGCAAAGCCCCCACAGACTAGATTAAACTGTCAGGTGTCGCTTTGAGACAGAGAAAATAAAGCAAGGGTGCCTGGCAAGAGCACACTAACTTTTCTTTAAAAACACCAGCCTGTCACATATTAGTTTCAAGTCCCCCCCAGCAGATCAATCTTCTCTCTATGGCCCCAGTGGGACTTCCAAATTCCTCCTTTAGGGTTCTGGTCACCTTATGCCCAACTGGTACTGATTATTTACGCATTCTTTGGGCCCCAAAACGGGTAACATGATATAGGAGATGGCCAAAAGGACAAAAGAGAATGCGCAAGGAGACAAGTTGAAAAGTTCAGCTCAGAGGATGACTATGTGCTTCATCCCCAAAGACCCCCGACGACCACCGGACTGATCAATAAGGAGCAGTGCGCAGCCTCAAATAGGCGTGGAACTAATTTTAATACGAAGCAGGGACAGGCGGGGTTAGGAAATGAATATGTATTAGGCGTATCGTATAACCCAAGTTTGTAAAGATAAAAAGGGAGAAACAAAGCTCCCAGGTGTGCATGTCTTTGAGGAGCTATCCCCATGCACCTCAGCGCTGAATAAATTCATACCTACTCTCATAACCACTCTGTGAGTTATAGAGTCTTCTCTCCGCACATCAGCTTGTCTCTATCGGAGCCACCAGCTCCATTTTGCCCAGGCTAGCTCGAGACAGCAACAAGACAGAAAAACTCCCCTGGGTCCTAAAAACCCGGGAGGCAGCAGAGGGCTTTTCCCCTTATCACGAGAGAGAGACCCCATCAGTGGTGGAGGAAAAGAGTCAGACTTGATCTGGGGATGAATCCAAGGGCCTTATTTCAGTCTTTGTCCCATTCCGTTTGGGCTTCTGCCCCAGACCACAGCCCGAATTAAGTCATGTGCCCAGCCTCAAGTTCTGGGCTTATATACAGGGGAGGGGCTAAAGGAGGGGACAAACCAACACCCAATGAGAGATAAGGTGGGAGTGGAACAGGGTTGGAGGGACATCCAAGGAAACCAATGGGAAATGTGATATATGTCCTAAAGTTAATTCGTGTTAAGCAATATGATATGTAATTGATTCACTGTAAAATGGAATAATATACCATGTAAAATTGATCTACTTTAAGTTTGGTTTAAGATCAGTAAACCTAAAGGTGTGTATAGGGTTAACTGAGACTAAAACTGCACGGAGGGACACGAGGAATTTCTGCCGGGAACCGCTTTGGAACAATCCTACAGAAAGGCACAAAAGGACGGAAAAGGGAGATGGGTGCCCTGACAATCGAATTATTAAATCAGATCAATATCTTATCTGTTCCGGCCCGGTGTTAACATTTCCAAACCTTCTCCGGACATGGCAATCATTACATTGTTCTGCTTTGAGAATCCATTCAACGGACCCCGGACATGAACATGAATATCTAATGAAGCTACCACGAAGCAAGAGTCTTACGGTCTCGGTCCGCTCTCAGTGGAAGACTGTATAAAAACCAGCGGTATTGGACCCAATTTGTGAACAGAGGGGGTAACAGGCTGACAGAGCCGGTTACCGTGTTCACCCAGTGCCGAAATCCCGGGATTTGACACTGTCCCTTTTAATTGTGGCTACCGGAGACTGTGTTTAAGTCTCAAAATAAAATTCTAAATTTTGATTTACTGAATTTGGCTTGGCAATTTATTACAGGAAACATAAGGGGAGGAACCTCCTTGGCTCTTGCCCTATCATTTGATGTCCTTTACCCAAACTCTCCAGAAGCTAGGTGGAACAGCCGAATGACAGACAGGACCCGCAGGAGGGGACTGGGAGGAGTGTGGGAGGATGGACAGGGAAGGAGGGCAGGGACAGTCCTTGGGATATAACATTTTCCAGGAGAACAGAGGAGTACAGAACAAACCATTATAAAATAAAATCCAATATAAAAATGAAATACAATATGAAAACAAATAACACACAGCAACAGTCAGGGCAGCTCTGCAGAGGAAGGTGGCCAAGCTGCATTCAGCTTTTTCATCGGCACTTAGGAAAGAAATATACATTAACTTGCTGTGAGATTTATGTAATGACAAAGTTTATTTAAAGTGAGGGGAAGAGGGACAGAACTGCTGCACGCTTGCCTTTGGAGGAACACATCCCTACACTCAGGACCTGGGTTACAGCTGATGATGCTCCAGCATAAGAGAAGCACCAAATTTAAACTCAGGTTCAGGCCAGAGCAATCGGCTGCCACCACTGCCTGCTGGCAGCCACAGCAGTGGCACAAAGCACACCAGCACCTTCTAGAGCTCTGGGCTGCTGCCATTCATCACAGCCCCAATGATGGGCTGTGGTGCTCTACAAGCACAAAACAAGTCCTCATCTCCAAGAGCTGGTAGCCAGGACAGGCACTACCAAACCCCGGCACAGCCTCCGAAAGCGAGATCACAGAGCTAACACCAGCATCAGTCTGCTTTACTGTACATCTGTTTTTCCAGTGCCATGGGTAAACACCACGAATTTTCCTTTCTGCATTCATCTCCTACACATCGTTTTCACCCAGCTCCCAGCACCAGCCCTAGTGGCTGCCTCCCTGTCTGTCAGCTCCCTGCTTCCTTGCCCAGCTAATCTTCCATCCTCATGCTGCCAGGCAAGCTCAGGCAATCACAGTCAGCCCATTTCACATGGGTTTTGGGGAGAAAGTGGGACTTTAGCAGGCATTTAAAGAAGGGAAGGAAGACAGGAGGGATGGTGGGGCCAACTCAGGAAGGATGCTTTGCTAGGGTAGAAAGCAAGAGGCATGTGGACATTTGGCCACAAGAGCTATCAGGGCACACTGAGGGCGTTGGGGACACTCAGGGGCTTGGCTTAAACTCTAAACTAGAGGATGAGGTCTACTCAGACATGTGAGGATGCAAAGGCAGCCCCAGATCTATACTGGTGCAGCAACAATCTGCCCTGACCTGAAATACTCACATAATTACAGAACTGAGGCAGATTTCCATTCCAAGGCTATCTCAGCGCACGAGTTCCATGTACAGGAGCTCTCTACACCTCTGACTGGGTCCCCCAACACTAGTCATTCCCCATATGCATCTCCAGTAATGGCTGGCAACCCTGCAAGATGCTGCACTGAAGAGATGACACAGGAAAAAAGAACAAGAGAAAGGAGGTGTTTGTGCCTACAGCACAGGAACACACACCTGTGTATATTCCTTTTCCAGGCATAAGCAGCTTTTCCATGTACAGGCATCACTGCAAAGCAGATTCATCAGCTTGGCTCTCCCAAGCCCCATCAACTCCTGAACACGGGGGCAGCTGCTTGCACAGCCATCCCACCCCCTGCCTTCAGCACCAGCACAGCACCAGTTCTGTACCCCAACACCCTGTCCCTGGGGCCTCCTGATAGGACTCAGCATTTTGCAAAATGCCTTTTTTTTTTTAATAGTTGCCTTATCCTGGGAAGCACAAAACACTTGAGACTCAGTCACTCCCAGTTCAGAAAAGCCCTCACACGTGCAGTTGCAGGGTCAGTGTAGGTTGAAAGCTGAGTGACTGGGAGAAGGGGGCCAGCCTGAAGCAGCCCATGTACTCCTGGCACAGCCGTGCATGCTCCCAGCACCATCTCGTGGGAAGAGGCTGTGGCCGCAAGCACAGACCTGCCCAGCTCTTCTGAAACTTGGGCTGAACTTTTTGCAGGGGGATAGAGCACTGGTATTAGTGAGCCATTAATCCTGCTGCTTATTTGTCACACAGCCACTTAATGCCACCGTGCTGACCTGACAAACACATCTGGAGACTGCACGTAAACATCCATAGCACGCATGACATGTTAGATGACAAAGAAATTCCTATCCTTGGTGTCACTGTAAATTTAATTTAAAACACTGGTGGAACTCAAATACATTGCTGAAAGTTCTCCTGTGGTTTCAGAGATTTAATCAGGAAACTCACACAGGTTTTAGCAAAAGCAGAACCAAGCCCACTTGGTGCATCCCTAAATTAATACAGTCTCTCCCCTAAACAGTTTTATACAAAAAAACACAATAGCTTGGGTTTGAGTGGGCAAAATCTCTTCTGAAATCCACACAACGGCCGCCAGAGAAGATTTATGTAGCCTACACAATGTAATACAGGAGGGAGGAACACAGTACTACAGCAATACTATACTATAACTTCATGTCCAGAGACTGAAACTGTTCTCCAGAAGATTCTGCTGGAGTGGTGAGGACCTCAGATCAGCCTTTTCAGGGGAAAATGTCTACTAGAGAAGGAAGCAAACCTGAAAGCATTTGCAGAGGGATTTCTCCCTAAAACAGTGATGGTGAAGAAATTGAGTATCACCTCCTGGTGCTTCCCACTTGGCCAGATACAAGGGTATGTACCCGATCCAAAATTAACCATTTCCACCATTACACAAGTCATTTGAAGCAACAAGGCAATGGGCCCTGCTAGCTGCACATCTTTGAGCATGTATTGCAAAAAAGGAAATGCACGGGGACCCGCTACATCCTACCAGCCAGACACATGATCCTGTGGGACTTGGGTGCTTTGGGGGATGCTTCCTCCAAGCTGAGACCTCCTGGTGTGCTCAGGTACAAGGGGGGCACCAGCTCCCCTAAGCTGTGCCACTGCCCCAGCACCAGCCTGGAGTGGCCACATTCAGGCATGTGGGATGCAGCCAACCAAAGGGTTAAAGGCTTTGAAATGTAGCTTCAGTGAGCTACCTGCATTCCTGAAATGTCAGAGAAGCTGGAAAAGGCAGCTGGCACCCTTCCCTGCAGCCCGGGCCAAGCAGCCAGGCCTTAATATGGCAGAGAGATGCCTTTGCAGCCCCCAACAAGCTGGGGGTCCCAGGACAGTACCCATGCAGGCTCCTTTGCATCCCCCCCAAGCAGAAGGGTTGGTGGGCTCGCAGGTAAAAAAAGCTAAAGCATCACCTTCCTCCCATGTTCTCCAGTCAGTGCAGAAAAGAAGAAATCTCTGAGCCATCTCGAGCTGTTTTCAGCTTATGCCAATAAAACAGCCCCTTCTGCAGGACACTTGTGCCACTTGATGAAACCCATCTCATGCCTCTGTCATGGTGATTAATACCAGCATGGAACAGCAAATATGCACAGTGGATAAAGTCCCCCACCCCGGTCCCTGAGGTTCTCTGTGTGGAAGGGGTATCAGTGTTGCAACATGAGCATGGTCTGGCTCACACTTCATAAGCAAAGTCCAAAATACTTTTCTCTTTGACGAGTCTCAACGTCAGACAGCAGCATCTCCTTGCCTGGGCTCTCTGGGTATGGGCTCTTGTTGGGGACATGGTATTTTCCAAACACAAACGTCACATTGTTAAATGTGCTGATAAGAAGCCTTCATTAAAAATGACTTTAAAAACAACCACCTTATGAAAACACCAACAATCTGAAGTTTTCTGTGGGGATAGTACAACTGTAGACCCTTCCTGCTTCTTCTCATCCACCAGACATAAATGCTCAAGTATACTGTCAAATTGAGGGATTTTCCTCTCCTTTCCACCATCCACAAATGTCTCCTGTGAATGTTTGGTCTTTCCAGTCTAAATGCAGCTCATTCCAAGTTTTCATTTCAGAGCAAAGAAGACGACATGTTATTTAAATACATGGCAATGAGTGTAAAATGTGTTCATCCTACTTTGCCCTGCGCTAGGCTTTGAGATTAGTTACTACAATAGCCTGACGTGATTTAGAGAAAGTAATCCTGAAAGTCAAGCATAAAGAATTACACCTTTTAGAAAAAGGAAAGTAAGTATGGCATTCAAATAACAATTAATTTATGCCTGCCTTCCAGTTGTAAATTATTTATTCAAATGCATCTCCAGTTTAAATAGCACAGTATCCCTCACAGGCTCTCTCTACTGTGTTCACTGAATTATACTTGTCAGAGAGAATGGGTGGGGGACAAACACAACACAGAGGTTTCATTGCATAAGAGTTAATAACTGAGTTTGAGAGCAACATTCCCCCAGACCCCCAAAGCTGCTCTACATTTCAAGATGTGACTTACTACAGATCATGTGGACAGACTGGTGACACTGAGTCCTCACCACATAGGAGGCAAAAGAGATGAAAAAGGGGAGAAAGAGAAGAAAAGTTTTGCCTCCATTCCCCCCCGCCTCCCCACCTCCTTACAGGAACCCAGCTCTTACCTCCAGCTGGTTTTCATGGGTCAGTAAAGGCAGGTGCAGTGGTGAAGCCAACATTATACTCTTTGACCCTGCTAATTTCTGGTTTAGTGAGACAACCTCAGTGTCACATCAGCAGTGGAAGCAGTGGGGGCCAAAAGGCTTGAAAAGCTGTTTCCAACCCACTCATCCTGCCCTGTGGTCAGGGTGCAACTGCTGGATGTGCCCACAAGCCTCCAAGAAGAGGTGACAATTCTTTCCCTGATAGTTTCCTCTCTAAAGACAGATTGTCCAGATACATCTGGTCAGTCATACCCCATCCCAGACATGGGCTGCGTGTGGAGTACAGGTCCACCCCAGCTGTTCTCTTCCATATGGGGTGCACGCCTCCACCATCCCACGACCATATACAGGCGTCTGTTTCATGGGAGTGCAAGAGGCAGGGGAGAGGTGGGGTGTATGGCTCTCAGGTGCTTCCCTGGCTTTGCTTGCTTGCAGAGAGTCCTTGCAATCATTGCAGAGCTCGTGATGCTGCAGTCAATTTACACTACCAGCAGCTCCAAACAAGCTGCTTCAAAAGCAACCAGGAGGATCCAATGCTCTCAGTGGGGAGTGTTCTCACCTAACGAAAAAGGAACCATTTCCAAATATCAACACCTGGAAGCCTCTGAGAGCACCCTCAGATCCTGCTGTGTCAGTTCCCTGACAAGAGAAGGGCTGCTTCTTCCCATTTGACCCACACAAAGCTCTACAGCCAGTGAGTGTGCTGCAGATGATGGCTTGGTCATAAATGTGAGGTCTCAGGTAATCACCTGGCTCTGGGAGATGGGAATTCAGGAGCAGCAAAAACTGTAATATTCATGGAAAAACAATGGGAGTTTATAGACAGCCTGAAGTCTCCCTCTATTCTTAGTTCAGTTCAAGACAAATAGATTATGGAAAAATTGGGTAAACCTGAGACCAAGCAGCAGGATAGAGGAAGATTCGTGATCTTCATTTATGAAATAATCTGGAAACAAACATGGCCACTCAATAACCCACTGAATTTTCCTACTATCCTTTCATTATATCTTATACTTGCTACAAAGCTGTGTGTTGAGGGTTAAGTTTTCCTGTAGACTTGGGGCCGCCCCCCCCCCCAAGAAGTTGCTAGGAGACTAAATATTGAACTAAATATTGATAGTTAAAGGGTGCTCAACCCAGACAAAGGGAGTTGATCACTTAGTTTTGGGGGAGGGAAAAAGGCTCCCGAGAGCTGAGGGTAGGGGACTCATCTGCTCTTGGTTTGCCGGGGAGAACAGTTGGGCGACTGGGAGCTGCGTGGAGTCCACGGTTAACGGAGGAGTCTGGTCCTGGAAATTCTATCATCTGTTGGAGCGCCCAGGAATTCAGAGTTTCTTCACTGCCCTGCTGGATTTTGGGTCAGCCCGGGTCCAGCCGCTGCGGGTTCTCTGGCACTGCCCACCTTGCCTGCCAGGACACCCCCCTGCCTGCCGAGGACAATCCACCGCTTCCAGCCATCAGCGCCGGAGTTTCCACCGTTTGCCCTTGGGGTTCTTGGTTCTGTTTTACTATCATTATAATTGCTGTTGTTGTTTGTCTGTCCTGTTATAGTTACTAGTAAAGGACTGTTATTCCTTTCCCCATAGCTCTGACTGAAAAGTTCTTGTTTTTTTTTTAATCTTCCAAATTATAATAACATGGAGGGAAGGACTTGAATTCCCCACTCCTAGAGAGGCCTGCCTTTCCCTAGCAGACATCTGTCTTTTCAAACTGAGACAGAATTTGGCGCCCAACGTGGGGCACGAGGGCATTGAGAGAAAAAGGAATAACAGTTCTTAAGTGCCTACATTGTTGTGTACTGGATATCATGTGGTCTGGCTTAAGCTGGTTCAGGTGGCATGTGGTGGTGGCGGTATTTCTCCCATTTGCAGGCCCTTATCTCAACATGGGCCCTGTAACTAAGGCTACTGTGGCTGTCATCCAGTTTGCTATATGGGTTAACAAGGTGAGGAAATCGTGTATTTTTAATTTCCTCTGGAAGGCAGGCACATGGATTCAGGGCTATCATACACTAACTGTGTGTTTCTGGGGTTACTTTATCAATGGTACCTACTGCGAAGAAATGACACCAGGGGAAATTTTTTCACAACCCTTCACCCAGCTCTTTGGACCTACCCCACCAGTCTGAAGGGTTCAAATCTCTGAATGTTAATGACATCATACAGTGGCTGGTGTTCCTGGTATGCCTGTTCTGTTTAGCATTTAGAGATAAGGGGAGACTGACCTGGATAACCACCCTGATACCTACCCTAGAGAATAAGGATACTGCCCCACAGCCTGACCCCATCCCACAGCCTGACCCTGCCCCACAACCTGATCCTGTCCCACAACCTGACCCTTCCCCACAGCCTGAGCCCGTCCCACAGCCTGACCCTGCCTCACAGCCTGACCCTGCCCTACAGCCTGACACTGCCCCACAGCCTGCCTCAGGAATAAACCACCCAGATTTAGTGAAGGAGATATGTGAGATGCTGAGGGAGAACATTTCCCCTGTAGTAGCCTCATTAGCCCCATCTGCTGGGAAACCCTCCCCCTGCCCTGACAAAGGAGAGTCTGATGGAGCAGCAGTGGAACCCACAGACATTACAACCGTCCAGGTTCCAGCTGAACCGCAGGGGCAGCCACAGCCAGCAGCAGTTGCCCCTGTGGAAACAAAGAAGTATAAGGTGAAATCAGAGTACCCAGGCAACAAGGATAAGAAAGGAGGGCCCTCACAACCTGCAGGGGAGCCAGAGGTTGAGATCATCACTGAGCCCCTGACATATGAAAGTCTCCGTAATCTGCAAAAAGATCTTGCACGGCGGGGACGTGAGGCTTATACAGCCTGGTTACTTCGGGTCTGGGACCTTATAGGTATAGGCATGCAACTAGATAGTGGTGAGGCAAGGAATTTGGGACCCTTGACCCAGGACTCAGGTGTGAATCAGGTATTCGTAAGGGAGCCAGGGCCCCTTTCCCTTTGGGAGCAGCTTTTAATGAGTGTAAGGGAGAGGTTTGTCCACAGAGACAGAATGCAGGAGCACCATCATAGAATGCGCTGGAAGACCCTTGAGGAAGGGATTCAACAGCTGAGAGAAGTGGCGGTATTGGAGGTACTCTTTGGGAGGGGTGGACAGCATGATAATGACCCTGACAAAGTCAGGTGCACAGGGCAAATGCTGTGGAATCTGGCAACTCTAGGACCATCTCAATACACCACATTCATTGCAACAATTAATCCTGATAACAACTGAGAGACAGTGGGTTCTGTAGCCAACAAGCTCAGAAATTATGAGAGTATGATCAGTGGCCCAATGCAAGCTCAGGTCTCTGCCATGGTTAAGGAACTCAGGAGATGAGAGAGATGAGGGAGGAGATGAGGAAGAACAGTTCCCATGTGGCACCGGTGCGAGTTACAGGCCCCGGAGTCAGAGCTCAATGGCCCCCAGCTAGAGAGAGAGGGTACACCCCACGAGCTGACCTGTGGTTCTTTCTCAGTGACCATGGGGAAGACATAGGAAGGTGGGATGGGAAACCCACTTCTGCCCTGGCAGCACAGGTGCGTGAGCTCAAGGAGAGGAAAATTAACCTCGAGGGTTCCACTAAGATGAAGGTAGCCTCAACATTGCATGACCAAGCTGCCAGGTATTATAGAAGTGAGGATATGTCAGATCCCTGTGAAGGAACCTCTACCATGTATGCCCAGGAAGGGAATAATGACCGGTGCTAGAGGGGCCCTGCCTCTAGCCAGGGAGAGGCACGGGAAAACCGAGTCTATTGGACGGTGTGGATCCGATGGCCTGGCACATCAGAGCCACAGAAATATGAAGCTTTAGTTTATACTGGTTCGCAGTGTACCCTGACACCATCGGAATATGTAGGGACAGAACCTATTTCCATTGCCGGGGTGACGGGGGGGATCACAGGAATTGACTCTGTTGGAAGCCGAGGTGAGCCTGACCAGGAAGGAGTGGCAGAAACACCCAATTGTGACTGGCCCAGGGGCACTGCATATTTTAGGCATAGACTTCCTCCGGAATGGTTATTACAAAGACTCTAAGGGACTCAGGTGGGCTTTTGGACTAGCAGCTGTGAAGGCAGAGGGCATTAAGAAATTGAATAGCTTGCCTGGACTGTCAAAGAACCCATCTGCAGTAGGACTCCTAAAGGTAGAAGAGCAACGAGTTCCAGTTGCCACCTCGACGGTGCACCGCCGACAGTATCGGACAAATCGAGATGCCGTGATCCTCATCCACAAGATGATCCATGAGCTGGAGACCCAAGGGGTGGTCAGCAAAACTCACTCACCCTTCAACAGCCCCATCTGGCCTGTGCGCAAGTCTGACGGAGAATGGAGATTGACTGTGGACTACTGTGCCTTGAACGAAGTGACTGCACCATTGAGCGCTGCTGTGCCGGACATGTTGGAACTCCAGTACGAGCTGGAGTCCAAAGCAGCAAAATGGTATGCCACAACTGACATTGCTAATGCATTTTTCTCCATTCCTCTGGCTGCAGAATGCAGGCCTCAGTTTGCTTTCACCTGGAGGGGCGTGCAGTACACCTGGAACCAAGTGCCCCAGGGGTGGAAACACAGCCCCACCATCTGCCATGGACTGATCCAGGCTGCACTGGAAAAGGGTGAGGCTCCGGAGCACCTACAGTACATCAGTGACATCATTGTGTGGGGGAACATGGCAATGGAAGTGTTTGAGAAAGGAGAGAAGATCATCCAAATTCTCCTGAAAGCTGGTTTTGCCATCAAGCAGAGCAAGGTCAAGGGACCTGCCCAAGAGGTCCAGTTCCTGGGAGTAAAGTGGCAAGATGGACGGTGACAGATTTCCACTTAGGTCATCAATAAGATCATCGCAATGTCTCCACCAACCAGCAAGAAGGAAACACAAGCTTTCCTAGGTGCCATAGGTTTCTGGAGAATGCACATTCCTGAGTACAGCCGGATTGTGAGCTATAGCAGTGTCCTTTCACGCCTGGCAGGCGTGCAGGCTAGCTCAGTTCTGCACTGCCACTACGAGGATCGGTCGGGGTTACAGGCAGGGCGAGTAACCTCCTCACGGTAGGTTTTTGGTTCCCCACACCAGCGAGTGGACCCGATGAAGTTGCGACTGCGGCGACGGAAAAAGAGTCATCTCTCTTTAGGCAGGGTAGGAGGTAGTTTATTAAGGGGAGTCTGGCAAGGAGCTCCACCTCAGACCACTGCTGCCCAGAGAGAGCAGAGATCAAAGCTTGACAGCCACTTATAAACGGGGGAGGGCTGACAACGGGTCAGCCAACCAGGGAACACAGGGGTGGTAACAGGGGTGTCAACCTTTGAACCATTGACAAATCACAGAAGGGTAGGAGGGGATTCCCCGGGCACCAGCCTATCACTCGACACCTCCCCTGGATCTTTCCAGAATCCAGGGAAGGGTCTCCAAGTGACAGACAGGGTGACCATGAGGAGAGGGGGGGAAGCTGACAGGGACAGGTGCAGGGAAGGAATGATTGACAGAAAACGTCTACTTATACAACTAACTCATAAGGGGGAAAACTATTACAAAACACAGGGGGGTACAAGGAACAAACCATTATAAAAATACAGTATAAAATTACATAAAACGAATAAAGCAATCCACACACCGCCACAGTGAGCCCTCTCTACCTGGTCACACGCAAGAAGGATTTCCACTGGGGCCCTGAACAGCAACAAGCCTTTGCCCAGATCAAACAGGAGATCGCTCATGCAGTAGCCCTTGGCCCAGTCAGGACAGGACCAGAGGTGAAGAATGTGCTCTACTCAGCAGCCAGGAACAATGGCCTGTTCTGGAGCTTTTGGCAGAAGGTGCCTGGGGAGACTTGAGGCCAACCACTGGGATTCTGGAGCCGAAGCTACTGAGGGTCCGAAGCCAACTACACTCCAACAGAGAAAGAAATCTTGGCTGCCTATGAAGGAGTTCAAGCTGCCTCAGAGGTGATTAGCACAGAAGCACAACTCCTGTTGGCACCTCGACTACCGGTGCTGGGGTGGATGTTTAAAGGAAAGGTTCCCTCCACCCATCACGCCACCGATGCCACATGGAGCAAATGGATTGCCCTCATCACTCAGCGCACCTGCACTGGAAACCCAAATCGCCCTGGGATTTTGGAGATAATTACAAACTGGCCGGAAGGTGAAAACTTTGGTCTCACAGATGAAGAGGAGCAGGAACAAGTGACACGTGCCGAAGAGGGTCCACCATACAACCAACTGCCAGCAGAAGAAACATACTATGCTCTTTTCACTGACGGTTCCTGCCGCATCGTAGGGATGAACTGGAAGTGGAAAGCAGCCGTGTGGAGCCCCACACGACAGGTTGCACAAGCCACTGAAGGAGAAGGTGGGTCAAGCCAACTTGCTAAACTCAAAGCTGTTCAATTGGCCCTGGACATTGCTGAAAGAGAGAAGTAGCCAAAGCTCTACATCTACACTGATTTGTGGATGGAAGCCAATGCTCTGTGGGGATGGCTGGAAAGGTGGAAAAAGGCCAATTGGCAGCGTAGGGGAAAGCCAATCTGGGCTGCAGATGAGTGGAAGGACATTGCCACTCGGGTAGAGAAGCTACCTATCAAAGTCCGTCATGTAGATGCCCATGTCCCCAAGAGTCGGGCTAATGATGAGCACCGAAACAACGAGCAGGTAGATCAAGCTGCAAAGATAGAGGTGTCAAAGATAGACTTAGATTGGCAACACAAGGCAGAGTTGTTCCTAGCTCGATGGGCCCATGATGCCTCAGGTCACCAGGGCAGAGATGCCACCTATAAGTAGGCACGAGACCGAGGGGTAGATCTAACCATGGACAGTATTTTTCAGGTTATCCATGACTGTGAGACGTGTGCTGCCATCAAGCAGGCCAAGCGGGTGAAGCCCTTATGGTATGGCGGGCGATGGTCCAAATATAAGTATGGGGAAGCCTGGCAGACTGACTACATCACCCTTCCCCAAACCCGCCAAGGCAAGCGCTATGTGCTGGCCATGGTGGAAGCTACCACTGGATGGTTGGAGACCTACCCTGTGCCTCATGCTACTGCCCGGAACACCATCCTGGGCCTTGAAAAGCAAATCTTGTGGAGACATGGTACCCCTGAGAGGACTGAGTCTGACAACAGGACTCATTTCAAGAACAGCCTTATAAACACCTGGGCTAGAGAACATGGCATTGAGTGGGTGTACCATATTCCTTATCATGCACCAGCAGCCGGGAAAGTTGAACGGTACAATGGCCTGCTTAAAACCACTTTGAAGGCACTGGGTGGGGGGACTTTCAAGAACTGGGAGATTAATTTAGCAAAGGCCACCTGGTTAGTGAACACTCGAGGTTCCACCAACCGAACAGGCCGTGCCCAGTCTGAGCCCCTGAGAACAAGAGATGGAGATAAGATTCCAGTGGTACACATGAGAGGAATGCTGGGAAAAACTGTTTGGATTAATTCTGCCTCCAGCAAAGACAATCCCACTCGTGGGGTTGTTTTTGCTCAGGGACCTGGCTGCACATGGTGGGTGATGCAAAAGGATGGAGAGACCCGCTGCATACCTCAAGGGGACCTTGTTTTTCGGTGAACACTGTGACTGTGTCTGTATTTATATTCACATGTATATATATGTATATTATTTAAAGGTTTAAATTCAATATAATATGTTATTATGGGAAAAAAATCGGGGTGGATAATGTTGAGGGTTAAGTTTTCCTGTAGAACTCCCCCCCCTCCCCCCCCATAAGTTGCTAGGAGACTAAATATTGATAGTTAAAGGGTGCTCAACCCAGACAAAGGGAGTTGATCACTTAGTTTTGGGGGAGGGAAAAAGGCTCCCGAGAGCTGAGGGTGGGGGACTCATCTGCTCTCAGTTTGCCGGGGAGAACAGTCGGGCGACTGGGAGCTGCGTGGAGTCCACGGTTAACGGAGGAGTCTGGTCCTGGAAATTCTATCATCTGTTGGAGCGCCCAGGAATTCAGAGTTTCTTCACTGCCCTGCTGGATTTTGGGTCAGCCCGGGTCCAGCCACTGCGGGTTCTCCGGCACTGCTGGCTTCGCCTGCCAAGACACCCCCCTGCCTGCCGAGGACAATCCACCGCTTCCAGCCATCAGCGCCGGAGTTTCCACCGTTTGCCCTTGGGGTTCTTGGTTCTGTTTTACTATCATTATAATTGCTGTTGTTGTTTGTCTGTCCTGTTATAGTTACTAGTAAAGGACTGTTATTCCTTTCCTCATAGCTCTGACTGAAAAGTTGTTGTTTTTCTTTTTAATCTTCCAAATTATAATAACACGGAGGGAAGGATTTGAATTCCCCACTCCTAGAGAGGCCTGCCTCTCCCTAGCAGACCTCCGTCTTTTCAAACTGAGACACTGTGTTTTATGGGCTTGGAAAGTTATATACCCCCCTCTTTGGGGATTCCATTGGATCAGATATTTTGCAGCACTGCCAGAAATAACCAGACCCTTCATGAACTAAAGGGTTATTGCTGGCATAGAATTTCCTTTGTTCCAATTACAGAATCTCATTTTTCTGTCTTGCTTCCAATTGTGCTTTCATTGTTTATGATTTGCATGATTAAAACAAGCCACAGTACATTGGCAACAGCAGGGAAATATGAGACTTCTAGCTTGAAGAAGAGAATCTGGCAAGGTGCTAAAAATATATTAATTTTGAATTGGTACAAAAAAAGCAAGAGTTATGCTAGTGATTTAGATTAATGTACGCGTTTGTCTTGAGAAATTTGGAAATGGCAGCATCTAACAGTAAGGCTTAATGTGCTTACAAGTTTTGCAGTGGGCAGATGTTGCTGTCATTCTATTCAGAACAGCTTGAAAAGAATATACTCCTGTAAGCAGATTATTAAACTCTGAGAATCAAGATTTAATAGGCTTTTAGTATTGAATGCTGCAAAACCCTGATACTATATATAAAGTTTGAATCACCTTTGAGATTTCAATGCTGAGCTCCCATAGAAACTGAGGTGAGTTTGATATCTCAACACCTACTTGACTTAAGCTGAAGGCTTTAAATGAGCTAATTAGTCAGGACTTCGGTGATAATAATTGACCTCTGTTTTTTCTCTACTTGGGATGGAGATAAAGATAAGGGAGGCCGGACAACATTTCACCACCTAACATGACCAGCAGGAGGTCTGGTGAGAGGATGGGGCATGAAGACAGAGGAAAGAAGGGGCATCACAGAAACCCTTGCTTAGGCAGGTTTAAGCTGTTGCACATCCACCCTGTCTACATGCCTGTCTCAGGGAAGTGCCTGGAACTGAGCCCAGGAAAACTGCAAAGAGGTGCACAGGGATGCACAGAGACAGAGGAAGATCCAGCAGGTCTGGTCCCCAGCTACCACAAACTCCCAAGCACTGTGACCCCAGAACAAGCTCTTTGCAAGTGGTGAAATGTGCCACTTGTGGCTTTTGCTATGAACCTTTGTGGCATCCCGTTAAAGCAGTGTTTTTGCACACTCTAAAAAGTGTGAAAAACAGGAATGTGTTGCCTTTTATTTTTTTCTTCCCACTTCGGCTTATGTTCTTCAACCACGCAAAGGCACAGCAAAAGACACAAGGCACTGTTCTGCATTACAGAAAAATCAACCTTTCTTGTGTTGTTGCCACTGTTTGCAAGCAGTCATTTTGAGGCACCATGTCCTAAATACACAATAGGGATGACAATCAAACTATTAACCGACAGATCAAACCTTGGGGAAGGAGGATGACTTCTTGCCATTAGATAGGCCAACATGGAGAAGAAAATGATCACAAAGTAAGATTCAATTAAAAAAATTAGGGATTTAAAGCAGGATAAAATACTCCAGCCAGCTGCATTGCACTGGAGTCCCAAGCATGCCACCTTCAGTCAGGGCAGAGGGGCTTAAGAGCAAGGAAGAAGCAGAGGATGGTTCAAGGCTCAAATTGGGAAGTGAGATCCAATGGAAAGACATTGAGCACATCCAGTCCATGGGGAGGAGAGACACTTTCATTGCCTGTGGGTAACAAAGCACTGGGATAAACAAGACAGAGTAAATACCAAGCCAGAAAAACCACAGGAGGAGGATTGCAGGGTGCAGAAGGGACTGTTCGCATCAAATAGCAGGATACACATTGTTGGTATTATCAAGTCCTTGGGCACACTGGCAAGGGCTGTGAAGTTGCTATTCCAAGCTTGATTTAATGTGTTATAGGAAAAAGGCTTAGAATAACTAAAAGTTTTTGTCATGACAGGGAGGTCTGGAAATGGGTAAATCAGTAGAGTTCTTTTTGAACTTAATGAACACTCAGATACTACATTAGAAATGCAAGAGGTAAATAGCCACAATCTCTACAAGAAGATGATCAAATCCTGGACATGCTCATATAGATGCTCATACTGACCTTACAGACCCAACAATGTTCAAACAGTTTTATCCATTGCCCACACAGCACCAGACATGGAAACACATGGAAACATAGAATCCACCCAACCATCGCTCTGCCCTGGTCTTCATCTGACCACCAGATTCAGCAGGAGCTTTCTTGTTTATCCAGGAACCCAGGGATTGCTTATGCCCTGCTGTGTTGTCCCTCCAACAGAGACCAGGGTTGAAGTCACTCATGAGGGCCAGGGCTTGTGAATGTGAGGCTGCTCGTGTCTGTCTATAAAAGGCCTCATGTCACCACGACACACAAAGCAGTCACACGGAGAGAGATTTTCCAGCGCAGAGGTTCCTCCGTCCAGCTCAAGGCTGAGTTCAGACAGAGAGCTCCCCTTTGTTTATTTCTTACTTTTTATACATTTGTGGGTCTAGCAGAAGATTGGCTTCTGGGGTTTTTCACCTTTCAGCCAAGTGGCTAAACCAACTGTCAGTTACAATTGTTTTCAGGTTAGAAATATGCAAAGGACAGAGAATGAAAAACAAAGGATTTGTTTATGTTACATATGTGGGGAAAAGGTAGAACTGCTTTTAATATTGTACAGTAACTAAAAAGATCTGACTCCATTTTATGAAAATTCAAAAGGCTATAAAAAACTCAGAAAAACCAGGGTAACAGCCTCATCCACCCAGTCTTCCAGGTCAGGTGGCCTGAAGCAGAGCTAGATTATAACATCACCTGTCTCTGCCTTCCCTTTAATCCTAACCCAAAAGCTCTTGGTCAGTGCCTCATCCATCCCCAGGTGGAACTCCAGGCACTCCAGCTGGTCACTAACAGACACCTGTCATGAGTTAGTACAGTTTGGTTTTTTAGTTATAGAGGAATGTAAAATGATTTTCTGGGTCAAGACCTGGGAATTGCTTTAGAAAAGACAGGGACCTATCAGAGAGTTAGTTGGAATATTGGCATCTGTTCTGACCACTGAAAATTGTTGGCCACGACTTTGGGAAGTACCATATAAAATGCCTTGATTTCCTGTAGGTAGGCCTTTTCCTTCTTGCCTTTGGCCAGAGAGAGACAGGTAACATGGAGTTGGGCCTGCTGCTCCCCCCTTTTTGGGGGGTATGGTGGTTATTTAGAGAGACCCAGACAACCGTCGATGCCAAAAGGAAAGAGCCTGCTCTTTGTTCGGGGGGGGGGGGGCAATTATTGCTTTATTTGGTCCAGAGCTCCTTTAGCTCCTTCCCCGTCCCTGCTGGTGCCAGAGAGCCTGAGGCCCCGCCCATCCCAGGACTTTTTCCCAGGGGGGACAGGCCTAGAGGCAGGGACAAGCCACGTGATACAGTTTCCAAGGGGAACAGGGAAGAAAACATTACAAACACAGTATAAACCAAATTAATGCACTACAACGGGGGGGAGCTGGCCTGAGGCCTGGCTGGATTCTATCAGCTCCCGGGTCGGGGGCGAGGGGAAGGAGATGTTGCTGCTTTACAACAGTTACTTTCTCTAAACTTCCCTAGAGCAGGGAGAGATCTCTGCCGGGCCTCTTATAAGAGCTTATGGGCACCATTTAGGCTGAGGCCACCCCGATTTACACTGAGGGGTGGGCCGAAAAGGCATTTATGAACCTGCCTGGTTTTTTGTGATTCCGGACTGCCCGGGTGCTCTGAGCTCTGATGTTTCTGTGTGAGTTCTTCCTCCCTCACCAGCGCGGCCTTGAACATCTAGTACCACGAGCTACAGAGGGAGAGACAAAGACTCTGAGCAGATTTAACCCTTTCCCGGCAACATGAAGCTTCCAGAGCTTAGCCCTTCTCTGAGAGAGTAAGAAAAGGACAGAGTGAACATAAAGAAGAAAACAGCATGAAGTCATTAGAGTGAGAGTGAAAAGACTATTGGGACAAGGGTTGAAGAGTTGGTTGTTCCATTCTTATTTGAGCCATGGAAATGAACTCTAGATTATTCCTTTAAATCATGGGAAAGACAAGCATTTAAGGAGATGATTGTTTAGATTTGTGTGTGTGTTTGAGCAAAAGTGTTTGTGATGGACTAAGTAATATCAATCCTATAAGATGCTTGAACAGAGATAAAGATGAGAAACCCTCTGCGCCAGTGAACAAGTGAGAAGATATCTCTGTACCTTGAGATGAAGAACCCTTTGCTTTTGAAGTTATTAATCTTTAAACGGTGACACCCCAGTATGAAAAAGTCTAAGACCCATGACCCATAAGCAGCTTAGGGACCTGCTAATGGGAAGAGTCACAAAAGCAGGTTTCTCCGGGCGGTTGTTTTTGTGACAGTTAAAAAACCCACAAAAGAACTGTTCTAAGTTGTCAGTGAGATCCATGACTCTAAGAGAGACTCGTTCCCTAAAGAATTGATGAAAGACTATTGTTAGATGGTGAAACTGACTGAAAATTACAAGTTTTGTCTCTTTATGTTGTTTTGTAGGAAAGTGAACAGTTTGTAAGGGGAGGGAAGAGTGTTTTTGAAGTTTCATTCTGTTTTAGCTTTTTTCCCAACTTTCTTTTTCTATTCTTTTAGTGTGTGTTAATAAAACTATTTGTTCATTTTTAAGGTTGAGCCTGCTTTGTTTTTCTCCTAGTCTCTCTCCCACAGAAAAAGAGTAAGTACTAAGACCAAAATTTAGTGAATGTAAAACCACTACAGCACCCCATCCTTGTCTCCCCTGCTTGTCCTTTCAAAGAGCCTGTACCCTTCCATGCCAACAGGAACCATCCCACCATGTCTCCACCATCCTTCTTTCCGGCAGCCACCACATATGAGACAAGCACCAGGACAGCACCCTGAAATTAATACTAGATAATCAAACCACGCCAAATTTCTTGCAAAAAGTGGCAAGATGGAGTCTGATCACCAACAGACACGCACCAGTCCAGCAGGAGAACAGAATTTCTCCAGTACATATGTAATGGTTTTAATTTAATGAAACTGGGCAGAAACACCAATTAATGTAGTGGTTTTACGTTCGCTAAATTTTGGTTGCCAAATTTAGTGTTTATTCTTTTTTCTGTGGGAGTGAGATTAGGAGAAAAAGCAAAGCAGGCTCAAGCTTAAAAATGAAGAAAATAGTTTTATTAACACACACTAAAAGAATAAAAAAAAAAAAAAAAGAAAGAAAGTTGGGAAAAAGAAAATCCAAACTAAAACAGAATGAAACTTCAAAACACTCTTCCCTTCCCCTACAAACTATTAACTTTCTTATAAAACAACATAGAAAGACACAACTTGTGATTTTCAGTCAGTTTCACTATTTAAACATAATCATTCATTACTTTAGGAGAAGAGTCTCTCTAGAGTTTCATGGAGGTATTTGCTACAAGACAAAATAGTCCAGTGCTCCCAATGTCACACATCTGCTACTGCCCGGAGTTTTTGCAGACTGTGATGTTCTATCAGCAAGGCCTCTCTGTGTATCTGGGGTACTGTTTACAAATACTTCTTCTAGTCTAAAATCATCTTTGTCTCAAAGGCTGACACCTCCTTTTTAACCCAGGAGCAGGGGCTTTAAAGTTCTCAATTAAATCTCAACCATATCAGTCCTCAGTTCTGATTAGAATTAGCATTCTCTCTAACAACACCAAGATGCTATAAAGAACAGTCAATTTCTCCATAGTTTACCCCAGAGAAGTCCGGTTAAAAATGTCTACTTCTTCAATCCTATTCCAGTAATATTATCAGTTCTTTCACTTCTAATCCACTGACCTCATACAGTGTCTGTTCTACGTAGCCTCTGTTTTCTTTCTTCTCTCTCTCAAGGAAGGGTTGTACTTTAGAAACTCCATGTTGGCCTGCAGTGGCCATGTGCTCTCTGCTCCGGGCTGCAGGGCTGTAGAGATGCAAAGCTGTGACAATAGGGGAAGCCGGTGGAGGTCCTCTTTTCCACCCCTTGGGCTCATCCAAGGTGGCCTGACTCGGAGCTGCCACAAAGCTGTAAGCACGTGGCATTGCTGAGTTGTTATTTTTTTCTTTTCCCACTGGCAACCAGGAGAAAAAGGCCCAACCCAGTCCGCTCCCCTCATGCAGACAGCAGCTCCCAGAGGCTGGCAGGGCCTGGCCCGGCCACCCAGAGGGCAGTGGCGCCTGATCAGCTCCCCCCCGCCTATGATGTTACCTCATGTCTATCTTAGAAGAAAGAGAGTGACTTCCCGGGGATGAGGATTTTAAATGGGTACTCCCAAAGTCGCATTTGGCATCTTTATTGGTTAAATTAGCTGCCAATATCTTAGCTAGCTTTTTGATAGGTCCCTGCCCTCCTCCCCCCCCCCCCCCCTCCCCCCCCCCAAAGCAACTCTAAGGTCCTGGCAGGGATAAACATTCCACATTTCTCTATAACTAGAAACAAAACTGTGCCAACCTATGATAACACACATTCTCAGAACAGCTTGAGTAAGAGCTGCTACACCATGAACAGCTGCTTGGCTCCCTCTTGGGGAAAACACTGAAATAAAGGAACTGGCAGCTTGGGATCCTCAAGCACTGTTACCTTATATGCTCCTGATTTTCAGGAATCCTCCTAGACACCCTGAAAGAGATGCCAAGCTGGGAAGTCCAAGCACATGAAACAGCCAGCGTAGAGATCATTTTAACTACATATTTACTTGTAGTTGAAACATTCTGCAAGTGGGTCCTGAGAGAAGAGCACCCTTGACCATTATCTTAGCTCAGATTTATTTAGCTGAGGCCTCCTTGCTCACAGCAAAAATCTCTAATATCTGCCTACAAGGGAACTGTCACTAATATTTCATAGGAGCTGGCAGAGATGGCAACATCTCTGCAACAGATCAGAGGGGGCAAGGAGAGGAGTGGAAAGGCACCCGCTTTTCAAGCGCAGTAGAGGATTTATTCCTTAACTCACAGCCAGAGGCTGAAATCTTGGTGCTCCCTTCATGCACATAGACTTTATCCTCTCCCTGCCTTGCCCCCCTACATGCCATGGCACCTACATGGCATGCCATATTGTGCCCACAATGCTTCCCTGGTATTCTTAGCAGAAAACTGAAGGCCATCTATCACCTGAAGTCATGTTTAATCTGCAAATAGCTCTGAACTTACATTTGCAGGAGGATCTGGACTCAACACCCTTCCATTGCTACCACTTCACTCAGCTGTGGCATCAGCAGGACCCAGACCAGGGCCACTGGCCATGACCCCAGTGAACTGTTATAAGCCAAGACCTCACCCTACATCCCCCTCTCCAGAGCTGCAGTGTTTATAGCCCTGCTTTAGAAGTTTTAATTAACAATCAGTGAGACAATATTGAAATAATATTTTTCTTTCCAATTGAACATCTCAGTTAGGCATGGAAACACAAGATTTTCCAGAAATAACTACTAATAGAGGAGACATTTTTCCTTAGGCAACATAAGTACATTTTACTAAGTGTGTGATCTTAGAGATGTTGAGTAATTTTTTTTTTTCAAAATAGAGTTTGATGCTATTTTGGTCTATTCAGTGTTTCAGGTCAGTATTGCAAGTACAGGCTAATTACTACCTAAAGTTACTGATCAAGAAGTCATAATTAATATCTCAACATTTCACCACTTACTGATTTTATTTCTATTTCCTCCCTTATGTGAACTACTTAATAGCAAAGGATGCTTTGCAAAGTAGAGTGATTAGAGGAGATTTACATATAATTATTAAAAACATTTCCAAGTTCTATTTCCACATTATTTAACATTCCCAAGTGGCACTTTTTGCAAGAAAAATCTCAATTTCTTTTAACCCTTCCTCTTTATGGTATGAATCCTGCACGTGCCTGCCTCTGTTAACCTTAATTACCACCAGTATATCCTCCAAAATGGCGAGTGAGGCACGGCAAAGTAGCCACAGCACAAGCTGGACCTTGGTGGGAATGGCTCCATCCAGAGGACAGCCAGGACTTGGTGGTGGGAAGGTGGTCAGAGGGCAGCAGTGGCACCACCAGAGGTCAGTGGTCCTCACCTCCAGCTGAGAGCCATAGCAAAGAGAAATTCAACAAAGGAGTCTTCCTTGACCCTCCCTGGGTGGGACAGGGGATGCCAATCACACTATCCTGCTACCACTGCACGGAGCCCAGCTGGAGACATACCCACCCCATGCAGTGCATGGGGGCAACGCCCTTGCTGCTGCTGCAGAGGAGCTATCCCTGGTCTGTGGTGCACTCTCCCATGGCAGCAGTGTCAAGCTGCTGCTGCTCTCCTGTCTCTGGCCCACCCTGACCAAATCTCATCATAGATGCAGAGTTTTCACTACTTAGAAAACTCAGTGGAGGGCAGCACACAACCACTTCTCTCTGTGCAGACATGACACATCTGAGCTGCAGCGCAGCTGGACACTTGCTCTGCACAAAGTCCTTAAGGGAGCAAGTCATGTCCTGGTCAGACTGCTCCTGTGCCTGGTTAACAAAAGATAAGCAGGATGGGGGAGAAGGAGGGCAATGGAGATGTGATTCACCTCTCCATGACTTCCTGTCCGTTCCAGAAAAGGCTGTAATTCTGAACAGCAGAGCTGTGGTTGCAGATGTACTCTGGCAAGCTGCTGTAAAAACTGCTGTGAGACCTCAGCTTTGCAATCAGTTCCCTGGAAGAAAGGGAAAGAAAAGGATGCTCAGTTAGAAGAAGAAATGAGGTTTGTACATTTTAACCAGTGAAGGTAGTCACACAAACACAACATTAAAGCAGCTAGGTGCAAACCAACAATGAAGCATCAGTTTTATTTCAGAACCAAAGTAGCTTTTTGTGGTTTTCCTTGATGTTATTCAGTCAAAGGCTGAACCCATGTTTCCCAGGGCAAAACAGCTGGTGATGGGGAGGGATGTGGGGGCAGCAGAACCTCAGTCCAACTTTACACCAGGCAAAAGTCAGACACAGTCTCTGCACTCTCACAGCACCTAAGGAAAGGTGCCACTGGCTCAGGCCACACATCCATGGGGTACATCTGAGCAGCGAGGGCTCAGGCTGTAGTGTCCCCTCTACTTTGCAGAAGGCAACAAAGGCCCTTCAGGGGCTTTGTCTGGCTGACATTGACCATCCAGCATTGCTGCAAGGGCAGGTGACATTTTTGGTGGTAGACCAGAGGTGACATCCTCAGCACAGATCTGTACACACAGCTAAGGCTGTGTTTCATGCTACACCAGCAAAAGGACATGATTTCAAGGGATGTGCTGAGTTGGCCATGGGGTCACAGTCTGCATTCAAAGGGGCAGGTTACACTCATCAAAATGGCTCTGTTGCAGGAAGGCAGGAGGAGCTGCAGGAGCAGTGCTTGCATCACACAGAGAGGATGTGAATCAGGCTGCATCCCAACCCTATGCCCTCCCTTCCCAGCAACAAGGATCTCCATCTGGTCACCTGCAGCAGTGGTCCAGAGGCCCAGAATACAGGCTGACCATGGGATCTCTGATGTTGCCAGAGAGGTGACAGAGGCTCTGGGAGTGGGATGTAACATCCCCCCCAGCCAAAGTCCGATCTCTCAGGGACACTCAGCAGCTGTCACCAGGGAATAGTAGCAGATTTAATTAGGCAAATAGCACCAAAAGTAAGATAATATGAATAGCAGGGACTGGAGGCAGTAAAACTTGGCCTCATAGTCATCTTGCTTGGTTTCAGCACATTTCCCCCTTTGGCAAGGGATTATTGCTCAGCCTCCTTGCTCCCTGGAAGGAATGATGAGGAATTAGCACCTGGAGCAGGGAGCACTTGCAGGAGCAACCCCTGCATGCTGTACGGGGGGGTTGTCCGTGCCCTGCCAGCTGTGGGGAGCTGCCCTGCAGTCTTAGGTAGTTTGGTGTGCAGAGGGGTGTCCAGCACCCTCCATCCCTCCTTGCTTTGGGATTCTGGGATTCCGTGGGGTTCCCTCTCCGGCCAGAGCCTGCAACAGCTAGCTGGGGGCAGGCGACACAAAGAGGAGGAAGCCTGTGCTCTGCGCTGCCTTTTCGCTGCCGAGGAGCATGTTCCTGCCACGCTGGGGCTGACAAAGACCCCGCAGGGAGAGCCACAGCCCATGGAGGAAGAGGGTCACTCAAGTCCTGCCTCTGACCAACACAGCACATCCTGCCAGGGCATCGCATGCACCAATCTGTCTGTCACTGCCCATGCAAATGAATAAGGGTTTGTCTGATGAGTCAAAGCCCCTCCAAAGGGTAGGATTTCAGCCTACAGCCCCCTGCACAAATCCAAGGGATGCTTCAGGCAGTCACCTCCTGCATGAACCACCTCCTACATCCATCTCCTGCAGTGGGACAGAGGTCTAACCCGCATCATTTGGAAAGCCAAAATGAGATGAGACCTGGATCATCAGATATGGCAAACCCCAAGCAGGAGCCTCACTGCCCATGGCACTCAGCTCCTTACATCCTAGGCACTGCCTTGCTGCTCTTCCACAAACCCCAGCAGAGCTGGGGAGAACAGGCAGAAGGAAACTTTCCTGGGGAGCAGAGCTCCCTTGCAGGGCAGGGAAGAACTCCTCCGTATCTGCAGGTATGAACCCATGTAATTCATCTAGGCAGATTTCATTAGCCTTCAGAGTCTTCAAAGGACATCTCTGTCAGAGTCTGGGCTGTGTAACCTCTGATGTGTTGAGACAATGGAGGAATGCAAGCCCTGGTGCTGTATCTCATGGGAATTGTATCAAGAATGTGGCCCTGTGTTGCCATATTCTATTAGCCTTCTGTGAATGTTTACATTCCTAGTGGAGTCTTCTCAAGCTTGTAACATAAGCAAGTGGTTGTTTTTCCCATTCCTCTCTGATGAGGGACAACTGATTGACTTCTAACTTGGCCAGTGGGATGGAGAGGTGGTGACCTTGTTCTCCAGGCCCTGGTCATTGTTCAGAATCTATATAAATGAGGTAATCAAAATAAAGTAGACTTCTTCTGTTCTGGACAACTTGAGCGTGAGTATCATTTCTCTTTGTGTCCTCTAGCGACAGCCCTGTTAGTCTTCAGAGAGAAATCCACCCAACTTAGTCTATCACCAGTTTCAAAAATTGCCAAGCTTCCTTGTTGCTCTTCCACAGAGATTTTTCTTTTATTCAAGAGAGAAGTAAAGGCACTGCGTATCTCTGGGTGTACTTTCAGATCCAGAGGGGAAATGCTGCTTCCTGACACATCAGTGTGAGCCCACTTAATTACAGCTTCTACTTACACGGGGAAAGAAGCACAGGGTGCAGTGCCAGCAGAGGAGGCACCTGCTTCCTTTGAAAATATTCAGTAAAAGGATGTTAACATCTCTGAACTACCATAAAACACTACACAAAAAACATGAAATGCATTCCCTGTAACTACACACGGTGTAACATAACAATTCAGGCTGGAGTGACCATTTCTATCTATAACTACACCTGTAAGTATTTCAGACACTATAGCAGTGCCCAAGAAACCCAGACAAGGCATTTGGTGTATTAATCTGGGTGCACTAGGTGAGAAAACCCATGTAGGTGCCTCATTGCACTTCAAAGCCCGCCACAGAGCAGCTCTGATGCTCAGAGCAAGGTTTATGGGTAAGGGAATTAAGGAGCTTTCCCATCTGCTTCCACAGGGCCAGTCCATATGGTGGCTGCTCCTGCAGCCCATCCAGCAGGCACCACACTCAGCCTGAGCATTCTCACCTCCTCCTGCTTGACAAAGTTTCTTCTTGCTCAATGTGAGTCACTTTCAGGACATTCTTGTCAATGAAAAGATCTTCTGGATAATTAGCTGATTGAATCTGCCTCTGCTGAGCACGGCCACATAACTGGCTGATCTGGAAAACACAAGCACAGCAGTGTGAGGAAGTGTTGGGACTGCAGGAAAACAGCTGAGATGCACTCTGGCACCTGCACATGAGCTGCTATCATCTTGTCATCCCTATCTTGCTCATAGCTCAGCAAATACCTGAAAGCAAACTTCTGTCCTAAGGTTACAACTTGGCTTTTGTATAAATACCCACCTCCTGTGAAGGAATGCAGGAAGCTTCAGGCAAAATGTCAGGACACTGAAGTGCCCCTGTGGCTATCAAAACCCCTGAGCTGCAGGTGTGACAGGCAAATCTTCCTGTGTCAAATTAAACTTAGGCTGGCAGGAGAGGGCTTGAGATGCTCCCTGCTCCTTCCTTCCTGAACACCAGAAGCATCTCAAGACTGTACTCTAACTCTCTAGTCAGACTTTTAGGAAACACCTCCCCTCTGAAGGAAAATCCTAAGACCCTGGTTCTGCATCTTGAGGTAGCTCAGCATCTGCACAGAGTGCACTGCAGATGCCCAGGGACAAGCACCATACACATCACTACTAATTAAAAACCCAGGGCCTAAAATACAGCAACCATTGGAGCTACAGCCCAGTCATATCGTGGGAGACCCTGATTAACAGGGTTCTGCTAATGGCACAAATTAGCTCATTAGCATACAGATAATTCAGAAACAGCTGCAGCAGTGAGGGAAGGAATCCAAAGCACCTCGTTCAAGCTCTCTCAAGTCCTGAGACTCATCCAGCAGTGGCCACCGCTGAAGCTCCTGCTGTAGATGGGTTTGCCACCATTTCCTTCTCTGGGACACTCCCAAGGGACATCTGTCCCCCTGTGGCACCACTGCCACTGTGAAAGTCTCCTTTTTATTCACCCTGTGCTGCTCTTGCAGGACTCATCCATGCTGGGTTGTGAAAGGAGCTTGGCTGATTGCTGGGACCATGAAGGCACCACAGTTAATACCACCCTCACTTTCTCTGAGCCTCATCCCACCACCCACATCCAGGTTTGGGACCAGCCACACACCCATAAAATGCCCATTCCTTGCGGTACATTTATCTCCACACCACACTGAATCAAGGCAATCCTAGTAAGCTGCACACCAGAGATTAAAAGCACACCTGCTGCCCAAAGCTACAAGCATCTGATATGTAAAGACAAGAGATTAATTCTGTTCTATTACATCCTACATTTGGGTGGGCAAATAAATTAGTAATGTCATCTCTTTCATTATCAAGAGCAGCAGTTTGCTCAGGCTGCCATACAATAGAGTAAAATGGAAACCTCCTGGGAGCTGAGCACTGCAGTTTCTGTTCACATCACAGTGGGAAGAGATGCTGCCATTGGTCCTTCTGCACCTGCAGTTTCCTCTGCCAAAGCAGTTCCTCCTGCAGCTGCCAGGGGAGCAGTTTCTGCAGCATCTTACCTGTTTTTTCCTTTCCTGTTCTCCCTTGGCTGTGCCTCCTCTCTGCCTTGCCAAAACCAAGTTTTGCATAAGAATGTATCAGCTCTACTGCCCTCCCTAAATCACTTGGCAGGCTTCAAAAACAGAGGGACGGAGGGATTCAGAAAATGGATCACATTTTGGGCTATTTTCTTTGCCTTTTGGGCTTTCTGTTAGCACTCATCCCTCTCATAGCATTTACAGGTAATTCCCTGATGTAAGCAGACAGGAATAGGAGGAAGTCACAGGACAGCAGGAGACCTGGAGAAGGGCATTTAGGATCTCACATACACACACACACACACACACATACACACACACACACAGAGTTAAATGGGTCTGGATGTCCCATGGTCTCTCTATACTGGATGGTGCCACTGTCCTGGCAAAGGGCAGATCAACAGGAGAGCATCAGGATGCTCAGGGGTCTGTGGGTTTTTCCTCTGCCCAAGTCAGAGATGAGACCTGCCATGAAACCTCCAGGGAAACACAAAATACACAAAAGCTCCAGGACAGTGGGTATAGAGGAAGCAATGCCACAAAGCAGCATCACTGCACCCACATTCTCCACGGACACGCAAAGTGGAGAAGTGGGAAAAGGTCAGGTATTTTAAGCTGCCGTTTGTGATGACTCCCTTTGATTCTCCCCAGCTCTGTGAAAATCCCCCCAATCCCTTTCCAAAGCCCAACTTTCAGCTGGCAAAACCTATCAAACCCTGAGAGAAGAGCAAGTCTAGGATCAAAGCTTTTTCCCAAGGATACAGAGAGGCATTGAATGGGAGGGGAGGGTCTGAACAACAGCGTGAACAATGGCAGCACCTGAGAGCATGCTTCAAACAGCAAAGGGACCCAGCAAAGTGGGGATGCTTCATCTCCTACCCAGCACTGGAGTGAGCTCAGCCCCTCTGCTCCCAAGTCCTGTGCAGGCGCTGCGGCTCAGCTGCATCCTCACAGCCCCACACAGCATCTGGGTACCAAGGCTCCAAGATTCATCAAATCAATAAGGCTGGAAAAGACCTTTACAGTCATGGAACTCCACAGCTGATCATCAAGTCAAATCATTGATCACTGAGTCCAGCCATCCCTCTTGTGTGGGATGAAACAACAAACAGGATTATGTTAGCAGTGACACAGGACAGCAGATGAAATCTTTATGGATAGAAGGATGCACTGCTCAAACATTCCACCAAGTTTTTACTTATTTATTTATTCAAGCATCAACTAACCTTTTCAGGAAAAAAAACCCAGCCCTGCAGCCCATCTTGTGAAATCACCGTGAAATAGTTGTCATCCTTTAGTCAAACAAAAATCTGGCTGAGATTTGAACTTAAAATAAAGTGAGGGAAGTAGAAGTAACAGATTTCCTGCTCATTTGCAGGGGTGGCATCTTGTATGCGTTTTGGGGGAGGGAAGGATTTCACAAACCAACTGCCAAAGTCTGCTGAGCCACAAGCAGTCCTAGGACAATATCTCAGAGATCCTATTTCAATCCTTCCCTCTTTTTGAGTCCACACTGCAGGCTCAGGAACACATGAACACAGCTTCCCAGTCTCTTGCTAACCATTGCCATTTTAAAGCAGGCTCCAAAAAGAAAAGAAAAATGCCATTATAGGGTAGTCAGAGAAGGGATACATACAAGCTCAGACCTTGAGGAGAAACAAGTGTGATGATTCAGCTCTCCAGGTATTGCTTGCTCTGGCAGGAGCAAGGACAGTCAGCTCCCCGGCACAGTGGTGTGTCTGCAAGAGGGAGAGCAAAAGGAAAGGAACATCTCTAATCCAGTTGCCAAATTTGTATCAAGCAACAGTGTTTGATATGTGGTTTCCCCTCAACACACAAATATAAATGTGAAATTGAAAGCAAATCGACAGAACAGAACCACTGGCTCTTCTCCTAGGGCTCCCCACACTACCAGGAGGATTGTAAATATATACCAGCCCTTATTAAAGTATAGTCAGTGCAAGAGCTGTGCCTGAATTCAGAATAGGTTGAAGTTTGATACATTAATCCACAAAAAAATGACTAAGTAAATCAAATGCCAGTGTGTTTTTTAGGCAACGGGAGTTGGACTTTGTTTTTAAAAGAATCTGCCAGGCCACTGAAAAATTACTGCAAGGGGACACCAGGCAAGAAAAACCTTACCAAAGCCCTGAGCTTTTACAAACCCCCAAAGCCATCGACACTGTAACAGCCCAAGCAAAATTTCCCTGCCCCAGCTCATTAACAGACTGTGCTGGTTTTGCACTGAAGTGATTTTTCTAAGAAAGCTGTGGCAAAAACAAACATTGACTAGCTTTAAATATTGACAACCTGATTAACCAATTAAATATGGGGATACACCTCTGTGAAACACAGGTTAAAAATTGGGAAAAATCCCAGGAAGTTCTCTTTCCTTCCAGCATGGAAACAGGTAAAAAGCGGGTCCAGCTCCTTCCTTGCCGCAGGGGCCGGGCGGGGCAAGCCTTGCGAGGGGCCAGGCCCCTTCCCGGTGTGAAAAATGAAGTTCACTTTCTTGATAAAATTTAGAAGTTTAATAAAAAGACAATTAGGAGACAGAAATAAAGCAAATAATTAATAAACAATTACGGCCGGGTGATTTGGCATTCAGCCAAGAGCACACCTACTAACAAAAGGCTTGTCCCTTAAAAGCACCAGCTTGTTGCATATTCATAAATCCACATGCATGATTAAAACTTTCCTCTTGAGTTTAGATATTTCTCTGTTCAGTTTCAACTCCCCCCCAACCATTTTATCTTGCAGATCAATCTGCTGGCGGCTCCATCCAGTCTCGCATTCGCTGATAATAGAGGTTCAATAAATTCCTCCCCTGGAGCTCTGGTCACCTCCATCTTCATCCGGATAAGATAATTCAGAAATGCGGGGATGTTTTCTCCATTCTCTGATTTAGATGTTATATGAACATTTCTTGGATTTTGTAACCTAAAAATGTGTAGTCTATTTCATCTGTTGAAAGCTGTTTTTTGTGAAATGTTTTATCCCTCTCTCACCCTTCTGGGGGGGAGGGGGGCGGATGCCTTCTGATAATGGCCCAGCCATTAAAACTAGGTGAGGCAGTGTTTCTTATCTCTTTCACCACCCCTCCATCCTCCAGAGGGACATGTTCTTATAATGGGCCATTAGGACTTGTGATAAACATAAACTGTTTTTGTTCACTGGAAGTTAAATAACTCAAAATAACAAGAAGTTACTATGTTACTATTTAAGC
>JANEHK010000076.1:1140922-1164404 GCA_025960845.1 Tachycineta bicolor | reverse complement strand
TTTTGTTCACTGGAGGTTAAATAACTCAAAATAACAAGAAGTTACTATGTTACTATTTAAGCTTATAGAAAAGCCATGTGCAAGCATGCTCTTGCTCAATCCTTTGTTTTCTGCTCCTTAATCAGCTTTAAGTTTCAGGAACTCAAGCTTAGTTACCATATCAGAAAGAAGGCACTAAAAGAAAGAGTACTAGAGAATGATTACCACTCTTCATCTCTGTGACCATCGGGAGGCAGAAAAAGACCCCCTAGCAACACGCCGCACATACGCAGAATACTACAGGAAGAACACGTCAATCAGAGGAAAAAGCAAGATAAAAAGGGGGACGGAGAACTTGTCCGCGCGGCAGTTGGTGAAGCGCAGACTTCCCTGTCGCCCAGCGCTGTATTTGCCTTTGCCTTGCCTGCTGCAATCTAATAAATTCCTATTGGAACTTTTCTTTGTGTCCATAGTCTATTACATAAGGACAACCCTGGGACGGGTGGAGTCACCAGATGTCCAAGCCGTGGCAAACATCTTGCAGGACACTGAGAAAACTGTAAGATAAGAACTAATAAACACGAAGCATGTAACCTTGAAGACTCAGTTTTTTGCTACGTTTGGCTCAGAGCTTTGCAGAGGGCAAAAAAGACTCTAAAACCACCCGAATGCTGGGGAATTTAAGCTCCAACAAGCAGCCCCCCAACAACTGGCGTCCCTGGGAGTGGACAGAAACAACTGGCGTCTCTAAGTGGGCAGAAACAACTGCCGTCCCTGGGTGCAGAGAAACACAAAAGGTGGATGCCTTCTGATAATGGCCCAGCCATTAAAACTATGTGAGGCAGTGTTTCTTATCTCTTTAACCACCCCTCCATCCTCCAGAGGGACATATTCTTATAATGGGCCATTAGGGCCCAGCAATGACATGACACATTCCATCATCCCATTGTGAGATGCTCCACCCATTGGGGGAGGAGCCAGCTGTTCCTAGCTAGATAAAAACTGGGACAGAAGGACACAAGGTATCTGTTTTTTCCACTGGTTTCCCCAAGGAAGACCGGACCCTTCTTGCCAACACTGGACTTTCTACAGAACCATCTCTACTCCACAGAACCACATCTGTTACTCCAGGAGGACTTATTTGGACTGCTTCCAATACCCTGACCAACAAGGTGCAAAGTCGTGTCCCTGACTCTGTCAGGGTTTTTTTCCAGGATTTTTGTTTACTTCCTTGCTTGTTTTTTTTGTACTACTACTTTTGTATTTTCCTTTTTTTAATATTCCTAGTAAAGAATTGTTACTCCTTGTGGTGGTGCAGAACTGTTTTATTAGGTTTTGTAAGAAGTTTATGTTATGGTTTGTCTTGGTTTGAAAAAGACAGGTGTCTGCTAAGGAGAGGCAGGCCTCTCTAGGAAATGAGGAATTCAAATCCTTCCCTCCGTGTTATTATAATTTGGAAGATTAAAAAAAAAAACTTTTCGGTCAGAGCTATGGGGAAGGAATAACAGTCCTTTACTAGTAAATATAACAGGACAGACAAACAACAACAGCACTTATAATAACAGTAAAACAGAACTAAGAACCCTGAGGGGCAAACGGTGGAAACTCTGGCGCTGATGGCTGGAAGTGGTGGATTGTCCTCGGCAGGCAGGGGGGTGGCTTGGCAGGCAAAGTGGGCAGTGCCGGAGAACCCGCAGCGGCTGGTCTCGGGCTGACCCAGAATCCAGCAAGGCAGCAAAGAAACTCCGAATTCCTGGGCGCTCCAACAGATGATAGAATTCCCAGGACCAGACTCCTCCATTAGCCGTGGACTCCAAGCAGCTACTCCGTAGCCCGACCGTCCTCCCGGGAAAACCCAGAGCAGTGAGTCCTCCACCCTCTGCTCCCGGGAGCCTCCTCCCTCCCCCAAAACCAAGTGATCAACTTCCTTTGTCAGGTTAAGCACCCCTTAACTATCACTACTTAAGTCTCCTAGCAACTCATGAGGGGGAAAAATTCTACAGGAAAACTTAACCCTCAACATGGTTCATTTCACTGTATCCCCAATTCTGTATCCCTTTTGTGTTGTCTGTATAATAAGGTGTTTTGTGTCAATCATCCCACCCCTCACATGACTTGTAACATCCCCTCTGCCCCAACCCCTCTTGTTCTGGGGCAGCCTGCCTACCCCTCCCAGATTGCGAAACCTCAGGGAGAGGGCTTCGGGTGGATAGGTAGCCTGGGGGGAATTCTTTTCCTCTGGAGGTGGTTGGTCCAAGGCTTGGGGGTGGGCACACCTTGTTACCCCCTGAATCCCCTGATTTGTTGTCTTCTTGTATCCTCCCTGGAACCCCTCCCCCACTTATAGGGGGTAGGAGGGAGGAAGAAACTCTCAGCCGCTCCTCTCTCAGCCGCTCACCTCGGAGCTCGGAGCTCTCTGCTAATAAACATCTTTTAACCTGCTAAGCTGAGAGCCAGCCTTTTCTCTTCTGCTGCTGTTGACTGTCACGATACTATTGGGTCCAGCTGCTAAGCCGAGAAGCTGAAAGGAACTGGAAATTTCTGTGTCTGTGTTGACCCGAGCTAGCTGGAGGTCAGCTCCCGCCCGGTGCGGGAACAGAACCAGACACAACTCCTATTCCCATATCTTTGCCCGAAAGCCCCTAATATCAAAATTATAATAATTTGGAGGGAAGGGGGTTTACATTCTCCATTCCAAGGGAGGCTCTAGCTTTCCTTGGCAGACAACTGTCTTTTAAAACCAAGACAGAACAAAAGCAGTCTTTATTTTAATATCATGCTATAGCCTAAGAAATATATATTCATCACACTACTTATTTTTCAGTTTCATTAATAGCAAAAAGAAACTATATTAATACAGCAAAGTTTTCCAACATTATACATACAATATACATTTTAATATTTGTGAAAAGCCAATAACATAATATGTACTTATAACACTAGGAAGCCGACCAGGCCCCGTCCCGGGCCGGAGCCAGACCTGGTGGCTACCAGGCAGGGGGAGGGGAGAAGAGAATGCCCTGGCCAAATCAGGCCTGAGAGGCTGCTAACATCCTGCCACTAAAGCCATCCCCCCCATCATGGCCCCAGGAGGCCTTGCTGGGCCTAGCGGGCCCTGCCAAGGGGCCAGGCCCCTTCCTCCCCCCTCAAGCATGGCTTTCTGAAGAATCCTTCACCATAAGCATCTCTGGCTGCTGCTACCAGGTTATCTGGCTGGGTGGGGGCATACGTATGGAGTGGCCCTGCACCTGGAGTTGGGTGCAGTTGAGGCCCCTGGGATCCTGGTGCAGCCCCAGTGCAGCCTGAATTTACCCTCTTTGGCCACTGCCCAGGAAACGCCATCATGACCCTCTGCAGACCTGGGAGAAATATTAAATCTTTCTTTGCATAGATGAAACTTGCAAGGCACTAATCCTCTTTTAAGTGAGCGAAAAGGACAGAGTGAAGACACGTAGAGAGACAATATGAAGATATCAAAGTCAGTGAAGGTTGAGTTGAATTTTAGATGGAAAGAGAACAAGAATATGCCTTGGTTTTAGGCTGAAATTCTTTTGTAAGCCAAGGTAATGGACTGTGATATACTAGAATATCCCTCTAAGTCATGGAAAGCATGTATGGGGAGATGAGAGTATTCAAATTGTAGATCTAAGCAAAGGCATTTGTGGTGAGCTAAGTAAATATTGAAGTAGCCGTGATCTTATGAGAACCTTGAACAGAAAGGGAAAGAGATGGGATGAGTTGAAGATCTGCCCCCAGAAAGACAAAATATCTCTTCCTAGAAATGAAGAAAACCTTTGCTTTTGAACCATTCATCTTTAAAATGGTACCCCATGAGTTTACATGGCCCATTATGCAGCTATGGTAAGGCTGTGTGATATGGAAGGGACTTCACAAATGCAGATTCCTCAGCGGCTGCTTTTGTGAGAATTTAAAAGCCACAAGATAACTTCTTTCTTGTAGGGAAGTTTCCATGGCAGACCAAAAGAGACTTCTCTCTTTGAGAGAAATATTCAAAGACTATTTTAGAAGTGGTAACTGACCTAAGGTCTAAGTTTTGTTTGTGCACATTGTCAGAGAGAAAGAAAGAAGTTTGAGGGGAAGAGGAGAGGTGTTTTGAAGGTTTTATTCTGATTTTTTAATTTTTTTTTCTCTCTTGTACTTTTGCTAATAAACCCTTCTAAGTTTGAACCTGCTTTGCTTTTTCTCCTAATCCTATCTCACAGCAGAAACAGAGTAAATAATTCTAGTAGGCACTCAAACCACTACACTAATTGGTGCCATGACTTGGATACAGAAATTGACGAACCTGAAACCACTACACAGGCTCACTAATTACCCAATTTAATTAGCCTCCTCCATGCGAGTGTGTCCCAGGCCACAAGGGGATCAATTTGCCTTCTGAGGACTACTACCCCCTGCTCCACTTCTTTATTCCAGCCACAGGGAGATCCCATATCCAGGCTGGGCAGAGCTCCGTGGGACTGCAGTCCCCATGCCCAATGGGAAAGCAGCTGGCTCCCAACACCCATGGGAGCTGCATGCCTATAATGGTTCTGCTTTAGAGGGAACATTGTTTTGAGAGGAGCACAGAGACAAGGCTAATGAAGTAGCACTATCAGCCCACTTTAATACTTCCCCATTAATTTAAGAGGTGCCTGAGAACTGCAGGGAACAATGCACTGCGAGCAGCCAGGGACCAGATCCAACACGGCTGCATCCAGCTGAGTTGGTATATGGGTGTAAAGCACAGCACTGATCCACATGGGTACCTGCCAGCCCACGGAAACTGGGATTACTGGGGTTAATTATCAAAGAAATAGTGACCACAGTAGCAGGTTCTGTGCAAAGCCTCCATGCAGCTGATGGAGAGGCACTTCCAGCCTGGCTATGGCAGGATGGCATTGCTGACACCACTGAGGCTCCTGATGAACCTGCCTTGCTGCTAAGGCACGAGGCAGTATGACCACACTGGGCAAAAACATCTTACCTTACCAAGGAAATCCAGGGGTGAAAGGATTGGAAAGCAGCACACTGGAATCCTCAGTGCCAATCTGAGCTTTGCTTTTGTCTTAGTTTGGAAAGACAGGTGTCTGCCAGGGAAAAGCCGGAGCTTCCCTTGGAATGGAGAATGTAAACCCCTTCCCTCTGAATTATTATAATTTTGAAATTAAGGGGCTTTCAGGCAAAGATATGGGAATAGGAATCACAGTTCTTTATTATGAATATTAAAAATGTAGTAGAAAAAAAAAAAACAAAAAAAAAAAACAAAAAAAAAACCACAACAAACTAACAACAAAAAAGAAAAACACTGACAGAGTCAGATCACAACCCAACACCCTGTTGGTCAGGGTGTTGGCAGCAGTCCAATTAAGTCCTCCTGGAGTGACAGATGTGGTTCTGTTGGAGTAGAGATGATCCTGTAGAAGGGTCCAGTATTGGCAAAATGGGTCCAGTCTTCCTCAAGGAATCGAATGGAAAACACGCTGTCCTGGTGTTCTGAATCTCAGATTTTATCCAGGCAGGAATGCTTGGCTCCTCCCACTGGGTGGAGCATCTCACAATGGGATGATGTAATTTCATCAGTCATGCAGTGAGCCTTAATGGCCCATTAACAGCAGATATCCCCCCCTGGAGGGAGGATGGGTTGTGGAAGAAATAAAGAAACACTGCCCCACCTGGTTTTAACAGCTGGCCCATTAACAGAAAGACACCCGCCCCCTCTCCCCCCTCCCAGAGTTATAAGATAAAGAAAAACACCTCTTCAGCCCATTTCAACAGATGGAAATAGACTACATCTTGCATTGCAACTCAAGACAGCTTTTAAGAGTAAGAACATTTTAAAGGTAATTTTTTAGAGGATTTAGAAGGAAAAAAAAAAAATTGCTGGTCAGTTTCTCCTTGGACAAGAAGAGAGTGCATTAGACACTGCTGGATACCTGCTGCTGCCACTTCTCATTCAGCCCAGGAGCTCCACTGTGCTGTAAAGGAGAGTTTGATGTATTTGACCTTTGCTTAAACTTTCCATGGAGTTTCCATTTGTCTTTTCTATGAACTCTTCTGCTTATAGATTCATTCTCCAGGAAGACACAGTATTTTTTTCCCCTCAAGGGGATGGCCTCATTTTTGAAGATTTCCTCCTGCAATCTCCTTTGCTCTCTGGAGTTCACATAAGTAATTTTATACTTAATTGTGAGATTCCTTTGGAAGAAGCCACACATTAAACTGAAAAGAGATTAACTATTATAATTGTTTTGAACACAGCTTCTGAAAGGGTGATTTGCTACAGTATGCACAGAACATCAAGAGACCACAGGCATGCTGTCTTTGGAGGAACCAAATGGTGCCTGCTAAACCCCAAGCATCCTTCAGTGACAGAACCCAGTTTGATCAGTGAGGCTGAAAGCCTCCGTAAGGCAGCTGCTTGGATTGGTGTTTCTTTCCCAATTCTTTTTAACAACCTGCTCCACTACACATCACAAGTCTTATTAGTATTATAAAGATTGCATTTGTACCCTGTTTATCTTCAAAGTCACCACAAAAGTGAACCTGAAGTCTATTACTTAAGTGTTGCTACAGAATTCCACCTAATTAAATTCTAAAGGGATTAAACCAAAAATATACATTGCGATGATGTGGGATAGAACATAAACTTTTTAATAGCAGCAACCAAGCACATTTACCATTTCTGCAGGTGTAATAAAAATGCTAATATATGTTGATGTTTAGTTTGTGGTTAATGTTTTGTCTTGTTAATTTTCCCAGGGAAATTACTGATTTAAATCTGCCACAATGCCCCAGTGAATGCATCACCTTCCACAACCAGTGCTGGGCTCTCAAACGAACATTGATTAACAGGAGTGAAGAAACATTTGGCAAGGACAAACACTCTTATTATCTGCTTCTAATCATTCAATACGTTTTGTCAGGAAGATGTGAAAGAGACAATTCCCAGCTCCCTCACTCTTCTCATAGCAGAAAAATGTGATTATGGGCATAAAAATGAATTTACAAGCCTTTATTTTAGGAAGTACACAATTATTAACTAAGTAATGATCATTCTTCTGGTTCCAGGCACCCAAGCAGAAAGAACAAACTGAATATGGTAACACAGATGTCTTCAATGAACACTCCAACAAAATTCCTCATTAATGGAGTACTAAATGTTATTAATCAGCTCTATAGTATTATGATCTCCATTATTCAGACTGCAAGGATTACATAAGAAACAGCATCCTAACTCACTCATGCAGAGACAGGAATCAGAGGAAGTGACCTACTCTCTGTGGTGAAGAGAATGTTTAATAATGCATCACCCTTAAATAATGCAACGCTATAATGTATAAAATGCACACAAATACTAATGCTTAAAATAAAAGAGTGCCTGTCACACCAGTGCCCACGGTGACGCCCAATACATGCTGCAAACATGCACTACAAATGCTACAAATGCTCAGGGACCCCTGCAGCCGCCAGACCAGGTTGTGCTGAAGGCCATCACCACCTGGTTTGAAGACCAGGTCCTTCAAACTGCTATAGAACCACAGAGGCATTAAGGAGACATTTTTCAAAGTAAATATAACTTAAATTTTCCTATAATGGTTTGGGTTGGAAGGGACCTCATCTAGTTCTAAATCCCAATTGCCACCCTTCATATAGAGGATCACAAAATACTTTGCAGAGGGTCAGTGTCACAGCAGAAACACAAGGCCCAGAGAAGACTGATGGGCCTGGTTCTCAGGGCAAGGAGCAGGATGTGCTCCACACAGCCACATTTGTCAGAGGATGTGACAGAGCTGACAGGTCTGACATATGGCATGGTCATACTCTCACTCTACCCCAGAGACTGCATAAGGGTGAAGGTGCAATAGCTCAGCAGAGCAGTGGGGAGCACAAAGGACTTTTTTATGGGTTTCAATCCTTGGTGCCAATTGCTGAAGCTGGATGATTTCCACCTGCACATCCCTCTGATGTGTCAGGGTTCACATGCCTTAAACTGGAAAGAGACAACCACTGCAGCTCCAATCACTGCTCCTGTTAGGACATGCCATCCTGTCCCCAGGAGGATGTGATGGCCAATGTACCATACACATGCTGCAGCACACAAGACACCTCCACAGTGTCCCACCATGTCCTGACCCTTGCACTGACCCAGCACAGGATGCCCTTTCTCTCAAAGGAACCGTGACTTGGGCTTGAGTCAAGCCCTCTCAAACCTACATAAAATAATGCAAACAAGATGTTTCTTCTCTCTGGCATCCCCAGCATGGGGTGTTTAATCCACCAAAGAAAGCAGCTTTGTGTTTCAGCAAAAGCCTGTTTATTGTTATTTATAGGTAGGGAGGAAGTCAGACTAAATGATCACAGTTCTTCCTTCTGTCTTCATAATCCATGACATATAATTAAAGCACAACTTCTCAAGTCAGCCTTTCCCTCTAGTATTTCTGTAAATTCCATATTTAACACTAAATTTGGTATTTCAGTTTGGGTGGTTGGACCTTGGCAGTAAACTGCAGGGAGAATGGGTGGCTGTAGCCTCAGCCAGGGCTCAGACCCATCCCAGCCAACCAACTGGGAGAGTCAAGAAAAAAGGATTTGCTTAATTTTTCACATATATTTAAGCAGTTTTGCCATGTGGAGACATGTGGTAACCCTAAAACCCCCCTCAGGGAAACTCCCAGGCTTTGCCCTGGGAAGATTTACCATAGAGGTTCCCTGCCTAGGCTGAAAGAGAAGACTTCCTTCATGGTGTCTTGCAAAACTACTGCCAATCTACCCTGGATTGCTTACTTCATTGGTCACTTAACCCTGCCCTCCCCAATTGTTCATCCCTCATACCCCTCTATAGGTTGCCTTGCCCTTTGTACTGCCCCTGTGCCCTTAGATCATTGGCCACTGACCCCATACTTAACCCCTGAGCAGCACATGGTCTGTGTCTTCTGCCCATGATCCTTTTGGCATGCTGAAATAAACCTTGCTGGAAAACATCATACAGGAGGCCCTTCCTGTCTTTCCTCTGCTGAGGCATGTATGTGTGCTTGGACTTGAAATGGCTGTTCCTGTGGCCTGCTCTGAGCAGCTTCTGAAGGAGACGCTTTGAGAAGGTAGCAGCATTTCACGATCCAGCCATGCTGCTAACAGAGACATTTCCTGGAACAGGGCCCTGTAGCATACTAATGCACCATTATGGTTTTTAAGTTATATCTGCGCAATCTGATATTTCTTAGACATCAAAACTTAGACTTTATTCTTGGAAGGAGATGTCAGCCTTGCCTGGAGGGTTACAGCAGAGCAAAAGGGAAGATGGAGCAATGTGGATATTGTTTTTCCCTCCGCTGTTGCTGTGGACTCCAGGACGGTGTATGTAAACGTAAACGAGAGATCTCTGCAGTTAGGTTTTAGAAGATTGGGTTTATTGTAAGGGATGTAAGGCCTTGCTCTGAGCTGCCAGGCGCAGCTCGTGGCACGGCCAAGGAGGTGGGGGAAGGGCAAGGGTAGGGAATGGTGGGGAGCAAAGAGAGAGGTAAAGAGGGGTAAAAAGCAAAAGAGAAAGAGAGCAAAAGAGAGAGCAAAAGAGGCCGACCCACCTTCGGAGCCCCCTGATAAGGGGTCTTGAGGTGGGCCGGAACAGGATCTATGCCAATGGGCTTACAGATACCTGATACTTTAGGGGAGGGGTACAGGTGTGGGATGAACCATTGGGGGGTGTGACAGAACATTCCATTTGACCTGGGTCTGGTGACCTTCAGCAGGTCACACAACTGTTTTCTTATACATCCAGTATCCAATACATCTCAAACATCAAAACTTACTTTCAATTCTATCTCACCCACAGGTCCCACATTCCCAGAATATAGGCAATCATATTTATAGGGTTTTTTGGCCTCATCCTCCCCAACAGAGCAAAATCCAGAGAAAACCAGAATATGTTAGACTGACTAAAGCCAGGTTCAGGAGCACAACATGGCAGTACCGACTCCATCTCCTGGTGAAGCCCCATGCCCCCAACATGCTTCATGGCTAAGGAGGCAGCACAGCAGAGGTGGGGAACATGGCTGCTCCTGACCCCAGGCTGCTGCTCTGCCTTTGGGACTGATTCCCCGAGGAAGCTGAAGATGCTCCAAATTCAAACAGATGATTTCAACATTAGGACTGATTCACCTAACCTGACTGAAAATTAGGACTCAAGGTAGGCAAAGCCCACTTCTGCTAAGGATGCTAAATATAGTTTAATTATACAACTTCATTCCATGCATGCTCTAACACACAATTACTACTATGGGTCCTGAGAAGACCCTCCTATTGCAGGCAATTAAATCTACCCCGCCCCAACAGACTGAGAAACAAGGAATTGGCTTGAGGGATCACCAGTTTTTACCAAGATCTTAAAAAAACCCTCACTGGGCAAAGCCAGGCAGCACGACAGCTCCAGGCAATTGCCATGTGCTTGTTATTTTCCTTCCATGGGTTAATTGGTTTCCTTAGCAGATTTCTGTGAGTTTTAATGTTGCACTTTGTTTGTGCCTACAGCACTACAGAAAGGAACAATCCAAGAAAAATAAATTCCTAGTAGCTTAATTTAGAGAGGAAAAGCAGGTACCTGCCATTGGTCTGGAACACAAGCCAGTCAGAGCCTATAACAGGGTGTTTAACAGCAGCCGTGTCAGCTGGGTTGCAAATGTGGTCAATACCTACCAGTCTCTCTTCCCCCCTGCGTCCATCAGCCTAGATTCAATTATTCTTTGAGAAATACTTTGTTAAAATAATTAAAAAGTTACTGCATAACTTTTTTTTTTTTTTTTTTTTTTTTTTTCCCTTAAACCAGACAGATTCAGTTTTGGAAGTATAAAGCCATTATAATGTGTCAGCTAGCAATATGTTAATGTACACTGTTTATTCTTTAATATAATCTTTGAGTAGAAGGGCAATAGTCTCAGAAATGCAGCATTAACTTGTTCCTCAATGACTAATATGGTTCTTTTCAAATTATTGCTCATAAAATCTCAAGGAAGAAAAATTTAGTGATATCCTATCTCAATTAGTTCTCTCTCTTTCAGCAATCCAGTAGAAAGTGTAATATTTATTTAAAATAGCATGCACAGGGCTTACCACTAAATCTGCTGTAACTGGTGATATCAAAACAAGCAGGTAAAAGGCAATGCCTGTTTTGCAGCCTGCACAGACCATGCTCACACCTACACAGAGTTTTTTAGATTTATATTTTAATAATGCTCATACTGAAGCCATCCCAAAGGTTTTTATGCCACTGAGTACTTTTTACTATAAAACACCCTTCTCCCTTCTTATGGTGAATGGAGACCCTTCCTACCCCAAAGGGTTTGGTACTCACTATTCCTCCCCACTCGCCATCCATTACCATCACTGTGAAAAACAAGGTTTATTTTTGTGGTAAATGTGGAAATTATTTCACTGCTGTAGACTCCAGGACGATGTGGATGAATGTAGACGACAGATCTCTGAAGTTGGGTTTTAGAAGATGAGGTTTATTGTAAAGGATATGAGGCCTTGCTTTGAGCTGCCAGGCGCAGCTCGTGGCAAGGCCTAGGGAGGTGGGGAAAGGGAGAGGTAGGGAGAGGAAATTCCAAGAAAGTCCTCGGGGAAGGGTGCCAGGCAAAGAGAGGGACAGGGGAAAGAGCAAAGAGAGACCAACCCACCCTCGCAGCCCCCTGATAAGGGGGCTTCAAGGTGGGCTGGAACAAGACTTGGGCCAATGGGGTTACAGATACCTGATACTTCAGGAGAGGGTTACAGATGTGAGATGGACCATACATTGGGGGTGAGACAGGACATTCCATTTGACCTCTGGGTCTAGCTGCAGGTGACCTTCAGCTGGTCACATAACTGTTTTCCCAGACATCCAGTAGCTCTCAAACATCAAAACTTGCTTTCAATTCTATCTCACTGTCCTGATTTGGAGACAAATTTGGGGGAAAACCCCTGTATAGGATCCCTCTGGGAAGCAAACCCAAGTGGCCCCTCCCTCCAACCAGTCTGAAAAAAAAAACCTCTTTGGAGAAAATGGAAAAAACTATTTTACTAAACAAATAAAGTGCATACAAGTATAAAGAATGAATAATATGAAACAATAAAACCTCTCCTTCTGAAGTGAGATGGCAAATTGAGAAAGTCCTTGCCATGGGTGTAGCTCGGCTCTCTCTCAGTCTCTCATCAGTCCCAGTCCCTCCGGCGCTGCTGGAAAATGCCAAAGTCCAGGCCCCGGTGCAAGCCCCCAGTGCTCCCCTGGGTTTTCAGTCTAGAGCAGGGTTAAACAGTTCCAAGAAAAAGGAAAAAAAAAAAAAACAGTCCAGGGAACTTCTCTGCCCTAGCTAGCTGAAACTAAAAGCAAAAAAAATCTCTGTCCTGCAGTCTCTCCAAGCCTCTGCCGAACACCTCGTCAGGAGTCAGGCAGTTTTCTCAAAACAAACTCCACGCTTCTCCTTGCTCTTAGAACCAGTCTTAAAGGCACAGGACTCAATATACAGCACAAACAGAACAGACGATTGGGGATGCAAACATCATAAAGTTACCCTAGGACACTCACAGGTTTCACATTCTCAGAATCTAAGCAGTCATATTTAAAGGGCTTTCTGGCTTCATCCTCCCCAACAGGTAAAATTTAAAAAGTTTAATAAAAGATAGTATGATACAGAGAGAATAAAGCAAAGGGTTAATGGCTGGATGCTTGGCATTTAGCCAAGAGTACACCTACTGTCTTTGGAGGTACTCCTTAAATACCTTTTCTGCTACATCAGCCTGTTGCATATTCATAAACCATTATGCATATTCATACCTTTCTACAAACTAGTTTACATATTCTAGGAACTGTTTAGCATGCCCCCTCCCTGGGTCTGCTTTTTTAGAGCATGCATGTTTTTTCGCTGTGGTTTTAATTCATCTTTATTATTACCTATAGTTTTGGCCTTGGTCCATACTTTCCACTGATCGTAAGGGTTGATAGTTGGCATGTCAGCAGCATGGTCCCCATCATATGTTTACTGAATGTTATCTCAACCAAGCAGACAGTTTAAGCATACTATATCAGCTATCACTACTATGCCTAATTTTGCTAACAGCAGAAATAAAAACTCTATCCATAGAGCAAAGCTATTTTAACATTTTACATATAGCATTTATCTTAATATATGTGAAAAGCCAACAATATAATATGTATTTATAACAATCATCCTATTTATTTTAACCTTAAGATAGGAATAATCCCCCCAGCAGCAACTTCTTTCTCCCTCCCTCCACCTTTCTCTTTCCAAACACCAGTCTGCTAAGACAACAAGGCTGAAGCCACCAAAACTATCCAAACCATTTCAACAGTTAAGTTGATTAATTTCTTCAGCAGAAAAATTACAAGCATTTGTTTTCACGCAAAGCTCATAATGACCTCACTCATTATGCAGCTCCTGGCAAGGGGGGCGTGAGGCTTTCCCCATGGCCATGCCATGGACCTCCCCAGCGAAAGTCTAAAAGAGAAGTATAATAATTATGATTAAGGGGAAATGGTAAAAGCATCTTCATGCAACAGAAATTAGCTGCTGGTAAAATTAATCCTTTCAAGACCAACAAAAGGCTTGGGAAGGCCCTGTGTTCATTTTTTTTTTTTTTTTTTTTTTAACTTTGTCTGTTGATTTTTTTTCTTTGTTTTGAAGCTACCAGATCCATAGCAAGTTTTTCTCTCTGACATTCAGGCCTAAACTCATCCGATTAAGGGTCAGCACCAAGATAATACACCCAAAACATGGCAAACAAGGTAAAAAGGCTCCCATTAGATTTTTGCTCAATAAAGGAATTACATTTTTTTCCAAAGACAAATAAGGCTGTAATGAAATGTAAATAATTCTTTTCTATAAAGATATAAATATCTGCAGGGCTTTTTTGAGACTTTGTTGTAAGACATCTTGGTTTTACATATATGTGGTTAGAACAATTGAATTACAGAATGACTTACAATGTTAGATTAGTTTCTGATTGAGAATATCTTTATAATGGAAATCGGTGTGCACTTTTAACCTTGTTAAAATGCTGTATGTCTGATTAATGTATTAAAAGGACTCATTCAACAATATGTTTTGCAGACAGAAATTAAATTAATTCGACTTCATCACAACACCTTTATTAACAGCCTCAAACAGAGGACTAGTATTTGATTATGACATGTGAATTTCAATAAATTGATATACAACAATTCCAAAATGAGATAGTGAGACATTATTTTGAAGAATTAGGGATTTTTAGGAAAGTTAAAATAATAAGTTGCTGAATTAGCTGAAGTAGATAGGTAAGCTTTGTTTGCAGTTAACACAAGCCGAATCTTATCTAAGATATCCCGGATTTAGTAACTCATTGCTTGTCAGCTTTATGTTTGTGTAACTGTGCTTGTAATGAAAAACAAAATGTGGTAAATAGGACATAAGATTGCAGACTTCTGTCACCCTGGTTTTTCTGAGATTTTTAAAGCCTTTTGATTGTTCATAAAATGGAGTCAGACCTTTTAGCAACTGTACAATATTAGGAGCAGTTTCTACCTTTTTCTCACACATGTAACATAAACAAATCCTTTGTTTTTCATTCTCTGTCCTTTGCGTATTTCTAACCTGAAAACGATTGTAACTGACAGTTAGTCTGGCCATTCGGCTGAAGAGTAAAAACTCCAGAAGCCAATCCACAGCCAGACCCACAAATGTATAAAAAGTAAAAAATAAACAGGCAGAGGGGTTCTTGGCCTTGGCTTTCTCGGAGGAACAACTCTGCCCTGCGAAATCTCTCGTCTCCGTGTGATTGCTTTGCGTATCCCGATCACAGACTTCCTGCTTAAAGAACCCACTGAACACAGGAAACTATAAGTTCTACCAAGGATTCATTTGTCACGAATGCATTGAAAAGGTAGAAAGGTCAGGACGAGGAAGACTCATCTTACTTCCTCATTTTAGGTGACCCCTCCCCAGAAGAGACCCCCGACTCATTATAAGAAACAAAGTACGCATGCTTAATAGCCTTTTTTTTCCAATTAGCATACGAAGCGGGGAATGGGAGGTGACAGGGGTATGAATATGTATTTGTATTTTGGGTATTCAACACTTTTGTAAATAAAATGCTTTGTAATTACCTGTGAATTTCGCAGTGCGAATTAGGGAAATATCCCGCAGTGCTGCCCGGCCATAATAAACATACACTTGCTAACTTGAAACTGTTAGAGAGTTTTTGTCCATCATAGTTGGGTATCAATAATAGATCAATACCCATATTTCTTTAATAAGTCATTTTGGCGAGCCAGGCAGGAGACTGCTCTCTCTGGCCGTGGGGCCAGCGGGGTCCAGGACCCCTCTGGGCACCCACCCAGAATTTTCTGGGAAGAGGGCTCCTGTGGTCCTGCTGACCACCCGGGGAAAGACCAGAACCTGCTGGAACTCCAGACAAAAGGTATGTTTATATTTGAAAATAGGTACCTTGGTATAGGCAGTTGGTAAGACACTGAGAGACGTCTTGTGCACAACATACGTCTCTTGGGTTTGTTTGTAAAAGTTGTGACAGCTTTGCGGAGCCTGGTGTCAGTGGTTTGGTAGTCCGTGTCCCATAGTGGGGACAGTGGCAACCGGTCTTTGTTGTGTGAGCTCACAGTTTAAAGGTGCCTTGGTTGTCCGTGTCCCGTAGTAGGGACAGTGGTAACTGGTCCTTTTTGTGTCATCTTGCAGTTTAAAGATGCCTTGGTAGTCCGTGTCCCGTGAAGGGGCAGTGGCGGCAGTCAAATAACCGGTTTTGTTGTTGTGTATTAGGAGCAGTAGTGGCTCCGGTTTCAGTTTGTGGTTTAAAGGTACCTTGACAATCCATAATCCGTGTGGCGAGCCCGTTCTGGGATGCGAAGGGTCCCGTTGTGGGTCGCAGAAAATCCCGATTGCTACCCCGCGCGCGCTGGGTGTGTGTAGTGTGAACGGATCCGTGTTTTGTAGTCTCGTGGTTTTGGGTGTGTGTGTGTCCAGGTTGTAGAAGAATCATTGCTGCACCGTATGTATCGTGGTCTGTAAGAGTTTGTGTTGTAAGCGTTTTGATTTGTTTGATTTTGGAGTGTGTTAGTAACCTGTGTAAGCGTTTTTAGGAGTTTTGCAAGCTTGAAGTTGTAAAAGCCTTTTGAATTCCCCGCCTGATCAGCGGAGGGATCCCTCTGTTTGCAAGAGCGGAAGGATTTATAGTGTTTGTATTGTACCCAGATTGTGTGCTGGAGGAGAATTAGACTGTGTGTGAGCTTGAACAGCGTGTGCTTTTGGCAACAAGATTTTGCTGACATTTTGTTAGGTGAAAGAGGCATTTGTGTAAGTTAAAATTGTTTATTTTTTGAACTAAAAGGAGCAAGCGGCGTAAGGAGGTATGAAACCTGAGCCAGCCCCAGCAATTGGGAGGAGGTGATTTGTTTCCCTGGTAACCGCGGGGGAATCCAGGCTCTGCAGCCTCGGGCCGTGTCTCTAAACTCCCTGTAAAACCCTAAGAAGTTCTTTTGGCGAGTGGGTGTTTTAGTTAAAGGAGAAAAAAAAAAAAAAAAAAAAAAAAAAAAAAAAAAAAAAAAAAAAAAAATAAAAAAAAAAAAAAAAAAAAAAAAAAAAAAAAAAAAAAAAAAAAAAAAGTTTTTGCTTGTTTGTGAGGCTTGCAGTTGCTAGAGTGTGTGGTAATATTTTAAAGTCCTGGTGGTGTAGTCCCTAACCACAGAGTGGAGAGGCAGCGTGGGATCAGGATTACCCCCACCACCTCCTTCTTACTAAGGGATTTGTGTGTGGTGTCTGTGATATATGTCCTAAAGTTAATTTGTGTTGGAATGTTACCCTGGTTTTTATGAGTTTTTTATTTAGCCTTTTGAATTTCATAATGGCGTCAGATCCTTTAGTTACTGTACAATATTAGAGCAGTTTTTCTACCTTTCCCACAGATGTAACATAAACAAATCCTTTGTTTTTCATTCTTTGTCCTTTGTTTGCATATTTCTAACCTGAAAAACAACTGTAACTGACAGTTGGTCTGGCCACTGAGGCTGAGGGGTGGAAACCCCAAAAAGCCAATCTCCTGCTAGACCCACAAATGTATAAAAAGGAAAGAATAAAAAAAGAGGATTCTTCCTCTTGCTCCTCTCTCCGCTCTCAGAGCAGTGGGCTGGAATCGGAGAAACCTCTGCCTGGCAAAGATACCCGTCTGCGCGTGATTGCTTTGTGTGTCTCGGTGACATTGGAATATATATGTATTGTAATTCACCCCTATAAATATAAGTTCTATTTCTACTCAAATATATTATGGGAAAACTGAGATGAAAACTGCACGAAGAGGAGTACGAGGAATTTCCTGTTGGCAGAGCATTACACAAAAGGGACACGAGAAACTATGCTGAGAATTACACCAAAAGGGACACGAGGATACCTCTGCCAGGAATGGGAATCGTTAAGAGGAGAACAAAGACAACAGAAAAGGGAGATGGAGAACCCAGAGAACTGAATGATCACATCAGATCGATATCTCATCCGTCTCCTCCTGACATTACCATCTCTACACCACACCGGACTCAAGGATTAAGGACATTGTTTTCCCGGCCAAATCCATTAAGGACACCAGAACCCAAACATGAATATCTAATGAGGCTGCCTCGGACAGGGAAAACCTCGGAGCCCCGATTTTCTCTCAGCGATCCAGTGTATAAAAAGAGGCAGCTTCAAGCCAGAAATGTGAACTTGGGGGTGGCATACTGACAGACTGTGTTACCATGTTCACCCAGCGCCAATCCCGGGCTCGACGCTGTCCTTTTAATTGTGGCTGTCCAAGACTGTCATTTTGTCTCTCAATAAAATTCTAAAATTTTGATTTCTAGAATTTGGTCCATCGTGTTTATTACGGTGTCCCAGCCGAAATCCATAGGATTTTTCGGCGAGACCTTGTTGTAACTTCTGGTGGAGTGTGTTTGGGGCCGTGAGGGACCCCTGGCTATTTTCTTCGCCAGCCTAAAATGGTTGGTGTGTGGAGTTGGGTCTCTCTGAGAAAAGGCTTTGATTGTGTGCAGAAAGCAGAGAGCCCAAAACTTATGCCCAGAGCTGGCAGAAATAGCCAAGAAATTTTTGGTGCTATGATTAAGCAGCATTCACCTGATTGGGCAGATCTGCAACTGATACTTGATGCCTTAACAGAAACTGAGAAGCAATTAGTTTTGAAAGTGGCTGGGGATCTGGCTGAGGATGATTGTAGAACAACACAGGAGGATGTTAAAGATGTATTTCCCCTTCAAGACCCAGGCTGAGATCCTAATGATGATGAGGAGTTAGGACAGTTAAGGAGATACCAAGAACTGATAGTAAAAGGGCTAGAAAGAGCAATCCTCAAAACCATAAACTGGTCAGCCTTATATGCTATCAAACAGGGCCCCTCTCAAACACCTTCTGAATTTCTAGATCACCTGCGAGACGCAATGTGCTGACACACCACCCTGGATCCTGGATCTGATGAAGGAACGCAGCAATTAATAAATTTATTTTTAGGACAATTCACAGGAGATATCAGGTGTAAACTCCAGAAGATCCAGGGTCCAAACAGCCGGAATTTAGAAACTTTACTAGATGAGGCATAGAGAGTTTTTAGTAACGAGGAGGAAGGATATAAACAAGGGATGAAGAAATTGGTAGCAGTAGTAAAAGAAGGAGAAAAGAGAAATTGTGGGCAAGGTCCACCAAAACAAGGACCACCCCTACTAGGAAAAGATCAATGTGCATTTTGTAAGAAATTTGGTCACTGGAAAAACCTGTGTCCAGAATTAAGAAAGGATGATGAACATAGAAAAGGGGATCAGAAAAATGAAAAAGTAGTTGCTCATGTAAAGGAGGACTGAAGGGGACCAGAGGGCCCTACCCTAGGGGACCCTCTGGTTATAGTCAAACTGGGGAACAAAGAAAAAGAAGCGAAATTTTTGATAGCCACAGGGGCAACATTTTCAGTGTTAAATAAGGCCCTAATACCTGTAATCAATGGCTATGTTATGGTAAAGGGGGCAACTGGCCAATCTGAAAGAGCTTATTTTTGCAAACCATTGAAGTATAAATTGGGAAAACAGTGGGGCATCCATCGATTTTTATACATGCCTAATGCTCCATCTGCACTTTTGGGCAGAGATTTGCTAGAGCAGCTGGAAGCAAGAATAATATTCAAAAATGGGGAAATTAGTTTGGAGGTAAAGGATCAACAATATGTAGAACTGTTAAGCTTAATGCTAATGACCAAAGAAATTGAAGTGGCAAGTGAAAAGGAAAATTGTAGGAAAATAATGGATCAAGTATTTCCAGGAGTGTGGGGCTCCAATATACCAGGAAGAGCAAAGAATGCACTACCAGTGCAAATCAGGCTTAAAGAGGGAGGACAGCCGGTAAGGGTTAAACAATACCCCCTAAAGAAAGAAGATATAGAAGGGGTTAGCCCAATTATTGTGAACTTTCTGCAACTAGGACTACTGAGAGAGTGTCAATCTGATTTTAATACTCCTATTCTGCCAGTAAAGAAACCTGATGGGTCATACAGATTAGTACAAGATTTAAGGGCTGTTAACAAGGTAACTGAAGACTTGTATCCAGTGGTTGCCAATCCCTACACCTTGTTAACCTGTTGAACACCTGAACTAACTTGGTTTACTGTTCTAGATCTAAAGGATGCTTTCTTTTGCCTCCCTCTCCATGAAGCCAGCCAGAAAATTTTTGCATTCAAGTGGGAAAGCCCTAAAACTGGAAGAAAAACTCAGCTCACATGGTGTGTGTTACCACAGGGGTACAAGAACTCCCCCATTATATTTAGGAGGCAGCTTGCCAAGGATTTAGAGTCCTGGGAACCTCCACCAGGAGAAGGACAGTTACTCCAGTATGTGGATGATCTATTAATAGCCACCCAGACCCAGGAGACATGCGTGGACTGGACGGTAAGCCTCCTAGACTTTCTAGGCCTGCAAGGGTATCGAGTATCCCAGAAGAAAGCCCAAATGGTGAGGCAAACAGTTATTTACCTGGGTTACGAAGTGAGTGCTGGACAAAGGATTCTGGGGCAGGATTGCAAGGAAGCAATATGCCAGACCCCAAAACCTCAGACAGTGAAAGAACTAAGAACCTTTTTAGGCATGACAGGGTGGTGCAGACTGTGGGTTTATAACTATGGGTTGCTTGTTAAACCTCTGTATGCCTTGATCACGGAAGGGAGCAGAGATCTTCAGTAGACAAAAGATGCAACCCAAGCCTTCGACCAGCTAAAGAAGGCCCTTATGTCAGCTCCAGCCCTGGGACTTCCAAATGTGAGTAAACCATTTTTCCTCTTTTCTCATGAGAAGCAGGGGATTGCCTTGGGAATATTAGCACAGAACTTAGGCCCGTACCAGAGGGCAGTGGCCTATCTTTCCAAGCAACTGGACACAGCAGCTAAAGGATGGCCAGCGTGCCTCAGAGCAGTTGCAGCAGTAGCAGTAAACATCCAAGAAGCACGCAAATTCACCCTAGGCCAGAAGATGACTATGCTAGTATCTCACACAATGTCTGCAGTCCTTGAGGCAAAAGGGGTACATTGGCTCTCCCCACAGAGGTTTCTGAACACGATGATGTTGAAATTGTGGTAACTAACATTGTGAACCCAGCTTCCTTCCTCAGCGGGAGCATGGGAGAACCAGTGATCCATGATTGCCTGGAGACCATTGAAGCCACCTACTCGAGTTGCCCAGATCTGAAGGACACCCTGCTTGAGGATGCTGAGACCTGGTTTACTGATGGAAGCAGCTATGTCATCAGTGGAAGAAGGCATGCTGGGTATGCAGTTACCACAAACAAGGAGGTAATAGAATCTGGGCCATTAACATCTACACGGACTCAAGATATGCATTTGAAGTGATTCATGCTCACAGAGCCATCTGGAAGGAAAGAGTGCTGCTGAATTCACAAGGCAAGAGTATTAAACATGCCCAAGAGATACTGAGGCTATTAGATGCCATACAACTGCCTGAGAGAGTTGCCATTGTGCACATAAAGGCACACCAAAAAGTGAGCTCTGAATTGGAAGAAGGGAATATGCTGGCGGACAGAGAGGCAAAAGATGCGGCAAAAGGTGAGGTACCTGATAAGGCTGTTGAGGCAGCATTGATTCCAGATCAAAAAATTTCTATTGAAGGTAAGCCAATGTACAATAAGAAAGATAAGAAACTTATCAAGGTAGAAAAGGCAAGCTATAACCAGGAGGCATGGGCTGTAACAGAAGAAGGGAAACTTGTAGTACCCTCCTATTTGTTGTGGTCATTAGTACAGAGGGAACATGAGAAAACACACTGGGGAATAGATGCCCTGTATAACCATTTGAAAGAAAGAATCATGGCCAGGAAATTGCAGGGCCCAGTGATAGAAGTAACTCGTCAGTGTAGTCTTTGCCTCCGAACTAACCCTAAAAATACCCCTGTCTTAGTTTGAAAAAAGACAGGTGTTTGCTATGGAGAGGCAGGCCTCTCTAGGAAATGAGGAATTCAAATCCTTCCCTCCGTATTATTATAATTTGGAAGATTAAAAAGAAAACTTTTTGGTCAGAGCTATGGGGAAGGAATAACAGTCCTTTACTAGTAAATATAACAGGACAAACAAACAACAGCACTTATAAAAACAGTAAAAAAAAACAGAACTAAGAACCCCGAGGGCAAACGCTGGAAGCTCCGGCGCTGACGGCTGGAAGCTGGAAGCTGGTCTGTCCTCGGGCAAGCAGGGGCGGTGTCCTGGCAGGCAAGGTGGGCAGCGCTGGAGAAAGCCGCAGCGGCTGGTCTCGGGCTGACTTAGAATCCAGCAGGGCAACGAAGAAACTCCGAATTCCTGGGCGCTCCAACAAATGATAGAAATCCCAGGACCAGGCTCCTCCGCTAGCTGTGGACTTCAGGCAGCTCCCCGTCGTGCGGCCGTGCTCTCCGGGAGAACCGAACGCACTGAAAATCCTTCCCCCCCCTCCCCCAGGAGCCTCCCCTCTCTCCCAAAACTCAGCGATCAACCTCCTTTGTCCCCTTAAGCACCCTTAACTATCAGTACTTAAAAGTAACTCATGAGGGGGGGGGGAAAAATTCTAAAACTTAACCCTCAACATTATCCACCCCGAATTTTTTCCCACACCAACATATTATAGTGAATTTAAACCTTTAAATAATATACATATATATACATGTGAAAATAAATACAGATACAGTCACAGTGTTCACCGGAAAACAAGGTCCCCTTGGGGTATGCAGCGGGTCTCTCCATCCTTTTGCATCACCCACCATGTGCAGCCAGGTCCCTGAGCGAAAACAACCCCACGAGCAGGACTGTCTTTGCTGGAGGCAGAATTAATCCAAACAGTTTTTCCCAGCATTCCTCTCATGTGTACCACTGGAACCTTATCTCCATCTCTTGTTCTCAGGGGCTCAGACTGGGCAGGGCCTGCTCGGTTGGTGGAACCTCGAGTGTTCACTAACCAGGTGGCCTTTGCTAAATTAATCTCCCAGTTCTTGAAAGTCCCCCCACCCAGTGCCTTCAAAGTGGTTTTAAGCAGGCCATTGCATCGTTCAACTTTCCCGGCTGCTGGTGCATGATAAGGAATATGGTACACCCACTCAATACCATGTTCTCTAGCCCAGGTGTTTATAAGGCTGTTCCTGAAATGAGTCCCATTGTCAGACTCAATCCTCTCAGGGGTACCATGTCTCCACAGGATTTGCTTTTCAAGGCCCAGGATGGTGTTCCGGGCAGTAGCATGGGGCACAGGGTAGGTCTCCAACCATCCAGTGGTGGCTTCTACCATGGTCAGCACATAGCGCTTGCCTTGGTGGGTTTGGGGAAGGGTGATGTAGTCAATCTGCCAGGCTTCCCCGTACTTATACTTGGACCATCGCCCGCCATACCATAGGGGCTTCACCCGCTTGGCCTGTTTGATGGTAGCACACGTCTCACAGTCATGGATAACCTGAGAAATACTGTCCATGGTTAGATCCACCCCTCGGTCTCGTGCCCACTTATAGGTGGCATCTCTGCCCTGGTGACCTGAGGCATCATGGGCCCATCGAGCTAGGAACAACTCTCCCTTGTGTTGCCAATCTAAGTCTATCTTTGACACCTCTATCTTTGCAGCTTGATCTACCTGCTGGTTGTTGAGGTGCTCCTCATTAGCCCGACTCTTGGGGACATGGGCATCTACATGACGGACTTTGACAGGTAGCTTCTCTACCCGAGTGGCAATGTCTTTCCACTCATCTGCAGCCCAGATTGGCTTTCCTTTACGCTGCCAATTGGCCTTTTTCCACCTGTCCAGCCAACCCCACAGAGCATTGGCCACCATCCACGAATCAGTGTAGAGGTAGAGCTTTGGCCACTTTTCTCTTTCAGCAATGTCCAGGGCCAGTTGAACAGCTTTGAGTTCAGCAAGTTGGCTTGACCCACCTTCTCCTTCAGTGGCTTGTGCAACCTGTCGTGTGGGGCTCCATACA
>JANEHK010000076.1:1095079-1118074 GCA_025960845.1 Tachycineta bicolor | reverse complement strand
AACTTAACCCTCAACACCTATTGGGCACTTGTAATATCACATCAATATACAAAGGCCAACCTAGCCACTGTGCAGAAGATACTGCCTGTGCCCATAAGAATGAATTTGACTTTAGTTGCTCAATTGTTGAAACATCACAAATTGAGAAAAATCTTAAAAGAAATTAGAGATGGAGCGAAAAAGACATTAATTACGATACACCATGACACCAAGACCATCAAAAGGGTTTTTAAAAGGCTTGAGGAACATTTGTCTCATTAGTGGAATGTGCCTTTTAGGTGGTCACCAACAGCAACCGGTATATTGCATGCCTTATTCCACCCTATAGTTGTGTTGCTTATTTTGGTCAGCATAAGTTTAGCGTTATCTGTTGTAATACTTGTTTAGAATTAGGGGATGCTACGACAAGTGGCAGCTTTAACATCACTGTCAAAGGCATATGGCTTGGTCTTGAGAGACTAGCTGCACGGCTTGGATAGATGAAGAAGACTGTAATAGTGAGTAAAGGAATTTACTCATTTCAAAGAAGTGGGGAATGAGACATTAATTTTGAAGAATTAGGGATTTTTAGGAAAGTTAAGATAATAAGTTGCTGAATTAGCTGAAGTAGACAGGTAAGCTTTGTTCGCAGTTAACACAAGCCGAATCTTATCTAAGATATCCTGGATTTAGTAACTCATTGCTTGTCAGCTTTATGTTTGTGTAACTGTGCTTGTAATGAAAAACAAAATGTGGTAAATAGGACATAAGATAGCTGCAGACTTCCTGTTTAAATAACCCATTGAACACAGGAAACTATAAGTTCTACCAAGGATTCATTTGTCACGAATGCATTGAAAAGATAGAAAGGTCAGAATGAGGAAGACTCATCTTACTTCCTCATTTTGGGTGACCCCTCCCCAGAAGAGACCCCCGACTCATTATAAGAAACAAAGTACGCATGCTTAATAGCCTTTTTTTTCCAATTAGCATACGAAGCGGGGAATGGGAGGTGACAGGGGTATGAATATGTATTTGTATTTTGGGTATTCAACACTTTTGTAAATAAAAGGCTTTGTAATTACCTGTGAATTTTGCAGTGCGTATTAGGGAACTATCCCATGTGCTGCCCGGCCATAATAAACATACACTTTCTAACTTGAAACTGTTAGAGAGTTTTTGTCTGTCACGGTTGGGTATTGATACTAGATCGATACCCATATTTCTTTAATAAGTCAATAGGAGAATCATTACATGGGAAAAAAATTGACTAAACACTTGTAAATCTGGGCATTTCTCCAACTCATGGAAAACATAAACATCTTGCACCAAAATCTACAGGTGGAGTGTTACCAAATTTCCTTCTGGCTCTAAACAATGGGAGGAGCATGAAGCAAGGCTCAGAGATGACCTTCCTGGATGTTTTTTAGCATCTGCTGGGCAAACTCTTTTGGGCCCATCTGCACTGAGCTCATAGTGCCATTTTGCTCATCAGGGCCGCCCCAGCATCAACTCCTGCAGCCCTCACTGCCATCAAGTGTCCTCTGCTCCATGGCTTTTGGGCTGTCCCTCGGGGAGGAGACAGGATGGATGACCCAACAGGCAGTTGGGTATCTACAGTATTACCTGCTCTCTGCTCTCTGGAGAGCAGCAGCTTGAGGTTTATATTTACAGTGATACAGATCAATATGTGCAATCCAGGAGTTAATAAGCTCTAGAAAGACATAATTTAGAGCATATCAGTCACCCCCAAGTTATCCTCAGTAACCAGGTGGTTCTTTCCAGGTTACTGACTCAGAGCATCCTCTCAACCTTTGCCAGTAGCTATGGAAGAGAATTGGGTGTGAAAAGTGATTAGGTTAGAAAGATACACCCGCATAAAGAATTGCAAAATTTGCCAACAGTTGCCTTGCTTTTTCTTTTATTTTTCTTTTTAAACAGAAATAAATCATTCCAAGTAGATGTAGGCTCTATCAGCACAGCTTTCCACAGCCAGTCTGCTCTTGCTTAAACAAGTCTTTGGAAAAATAATGCAGTTAGCAGCAAACTTCACCTACTGAAAGCAGGCTCCATGCCCTCGGGGGCTCATTAGTGGGGCAACACAACAGGTAGGGATGGAAAAGGCCACCAATTCTTTTTGCAGTAGCCTGATAAGGCAGTGAGGGCCCGGCAATGAGGGGTGCACTGCTGCAGTAGATGGATGAAAAATCTGCCTCAATTGTTTGTTGAATTTTTTTTTTCCCAGCGAAGTGAAGCATATTTAGCATCTTTCATACCTGGTACCTCAAAGCCACTTTACAATAAGATGCAAACATGATATAATTCACAGTACCACACACAGGCAGAGAATTCAAAATGAAGCAAACCACTCATTGCAACCCAACCCCCTATCCTCTCCAGCGCAAAACAAAACATCACTGCTCCACCCAGGCAGCTCTGGCCACTATTTCTGCTTTGCTGAGGGTCGCTTTTAAGTTTCTGGTTTGTTCTTGGCTCATTCATCAGCATTGCTAATGGGAGAGAGAGTTCTGGTTTTAAGGCAGCAACACTCATGGGGGTTACTGTCACTGGAAGTAAACTCAGCACTGTCAAGATGAATGATGCCCGGTGAATGACCCTGGATAGAGGTCTGAGTGGAAACTGCAGTCATGGACAATGAGGCCAAAAGAGGTTTTAGCGTAAAAAGCATAGAGAGATGGATATTGGTGAGCACAACTCTGGTGTTGCAAAGATGTGGGTCTAAGCAAGGATAAAAATCTTCAGGAAAGGAAATGGACCAGAATGTATTTTTCTAATAAAGCATCTATGTTAATAGGGGTTGCAGGAGGCTGCAGCAGTCTGGGCAGCAAGCAGGGAGCCATGTCTGCAGGGCTGATGCTCAGGGGTTTAATCTCTCTGGTAAAAGAAAGATGTGTGGGCAGTTTTAACAGAGAATTCTACAGGCAGCTCCAGCATTCCACAGTAAGTGTACAGGGCAATGGCATATCTGGAGGGACTGAGTTATATAAGAATAAAGGCAGTTCACACTGTTAGGAAAAATTAATCCATGAACACCAGAGGTTTATGTCCAAAAAGGAGACAGAGAAGTCCTTTTACTTTATTCGAATAAAGGGAGAGGCCATGGGGTATTTCCCCTGGGGTCTCTCAAATTTTCAGAGGATGCAGCCTCCTTTTTATCCTAATTTCCCGGCCAAATTTCCCTCTCTCTTTCCCCATTGGCTGAGGTACTTGAGAGGTACAGACTTCCCGAAATGCCTAATATTCCCCTTTTAATGTATAACCCCCTTAATTTTTAATTCTTATGGGATTTATGGGTTTTCCCCATTGTTGCTTTCATCTTTCAATATTCAATTTCATTTACAAACAAACCTACAGTTTGTTTGTAAAGGCAAGTATCTTCTTTTCCATTCATCAATCAATAGAATCCTTCCCATTGTTTCTCTTATCTCTCAGTGCTAGTTTTATCTACCAGCAGACCCAGAACTTGTTTGTAAAGACAAATCTTGTCATTCCTCTCAATGCCATGGATATCACTTCTCTGCAGGATCCTCAGAAACCAGGGGGATCAGCCCACACCTAACAGTCTCCTGTTTCTGTCATTCACCAGCTTGTAGCATCCTTCAGGTAAACCAAATCTAAATCTCAGTAAGGACCCAGAGCATGAGGCTGGTTTAACTCTGAAGGAAGTTCAGCTGCAAAGCTCATTTGCAAATACAGCCCCAGTGAAAGGGCTGTGCCCCAGCCCTCCCCTTTCAGAGGCGCAGCTCTGCCCTGGCCAGCACCTCTCACACAGTTTCTGATGAAGACAAAGCCTCAAGACACCCAGAGGGAACTTTCTGATGCTGTGATCTTTCATTCCGAATGAAATTCATTTTTATTTCTGCTTAAATCCAGTCTATTTCAAGACCTCCCATTATGTCCTTGACCATCACAATTTATTAAAAAATCAGACAGCCTGAAATTTCAAAGCTTGAAGCTCAGAGGTGAAGGAACAGGCATCTCATACATCCCCTCCTGCAATGCTTTGCATGGCATGGCCACCAGCTCCCTCCTCTCCTACATCCCAAAGCATCCCAGGTCCAGCTGTCCAAGCCAGCTGTGATGGGAGCCAGGAAAAAGAAAAGAGATGAGGAAAAAAAGAAGCTGTTCTGTGCATTGAAGAAAGCTGCAAAACATTGCAAATCTGTGTACCCTCATTTCCAGCTGTTAAGACTGTATCCTGCCCCATAAACTCTGGGACTTCTTTGTACTGATGCCAGGGCATCTCAGAACCAAATATCTTTTTAAACACTTGGAAGCCAGTTGCAAAACAACAAATTAGCTCCTCCACTAAAACAAGGAACATGCCAAGCCACAGTACATGCAGACAGCTACACAGAACCAGTAATTAGTCTGCATGATGTCTTTAGGCTTGTTCTGACTTCAGCCTAGAAAAGATGCAAGACATCCCATCACACGCAAACCTGTGTGCATCTCACTTGCAATGCAGCCAACGTGATCTGAAGGGAGATCAAGCCAGGCTCAAGGGGTGTTCTATGATATTCTCACCCATAAAATGCAGCATCCTTAAAAATCTCTTTTTAAGCCACAGAGTAGTGAGGATGAAGTTGACACCAGCTGAGTGATCTGTCTCAAGACTGAAGTCAACAAACAGATTCACATGATCTTCAGTGCAAAGTTCGGTTGGACATCAAACACGCTGTCAAAGTATCATGGGCTGGCACGATTTTGTTTTCTGGTTATAGAGAAATGTGAGATGTTTTTCCCTGCCCTGACTGTAGAGTGGTTTAGGGGGGCGGGGGGAAGACAGGGACCTATCAAAAAGCTGGCCAGGATATTGGCAGCTAGGTTGACCAATGGGAAATGTCAATGCGACTTTGGAAGGGACATTTAAAACTAATCTGCTGCTGATCGGTCTCTCTCTCTTGCTTTGGAATCAGCTCTGAGGTAACATCATAGGCAGTGGGCAGGCCTGGGTCGGACCCTGCTGCCTCTCTGGGCGGCTGGGCCAGGCCCGGCCGAGCCTCCAAGAGCTGCTGCTCACATAGGAGCAGCCCAGATGAAGCCCTTTTACAGCTTTGTGGTAGCTCTGAGCTGAACCACCCTGGATGAGACCAAGGGTTGGAAAAAAATACATCTACCAGCTTCCTCCATCAGCACAGCTTTGCATTTCCTTCTGCCTCATGCAGCCTGGCTCTTGCACATGGCCCTTGAAGGCCCAGGCGGATTTAATCCTTTTCCTAGCAACATGGAACTTTTAAAGCACAATTCTCCCTTGAGAGAAAGAAGAAAGAAAACAAAGAATACTAGAACAGACACTGAATGAAGTCAGTTAGACTAGAAGTGAAAGAACTAATAATATTGGAATAGGATTGAAGAAGTGGACATTTTTAACTGGACTTCTCTGAGGTAAACTATGGAGAAGCGGACTGTTCTTTGCAGCATCTTAGTGTTGTTGGGTAGAATGCTATTCTAATCAAAATTGAGGACTGATGTAATTGAGATTTATTTGGGAACTTTAAAGCCCCCACTCCTGGGTTAAAAGGAGGTCTCAGCCTTTGAGACAAAGATGATTTTAGACTAGAAGAAGCATTCGTAAATAGTACCCCAGATACACTGAGAATCTTTGCTGATAGAATGTCACAGTCTGTGAAAACTCCGGGTGGCAGCAGATGTGTGACATTGGGATCACTGGACTATTTTGTCTTGTAGCAAACATCTTCATAAAAAATCTTAGAGAGACTCTTCTCCTAAAAGCAATGAGTAATTATGTCTAAATAGTGAAACTGACTGAAAATCTTGTGTCTTTCTATGTTGTTCAATAAGAAAGTTAATAGTTTGTAAGAGGAGAGAAGCGTATTTTAAAGTGTCATTCTGTTTTAGTTTAAGTTTTCTTTTTCTCAACTTTTTTTTTTCATTCTTTTAGTGTGTGTTAATAAAACTAATTTTTTGTTGTTCATTTTTAAGCTTAAACCTGCTTTGTTTCTTTTTCTCCTAATCTCTCCTTCCCACAAAAAGAGAATAAATACTAAAACCCCTACATTAATTGGTGTTTCTGCCTGGTTTTATTAAATTAAAACCATTACACAAAGGATGTTCCACGTGCTACCGTGTGTGCATGCAGGGAGGAAGGGGCACTGTCAGCAGCTACCTTCTACTTTTTACTTTAAAAAAAGCCCTCACTGCAAATTCCCTTGAAATGGCACATTTCAGAGGCCAGAACACAACCAGTTAAAAGGACAAAGGGAGAACAAAAAAGAAGAGTATAATATAAAAAATTACAAATAGAAGCAAAATCAAATGTTATTTTTAGATTAAACCTCTGCTGATGTTCAGTGCCATCTCCTCTGGCTTTGCAGTGACAGGTTTGAGCATCACTGGCCACTGCTTCCACCCAGCAGCTCTGCAGAGCCCCACACACTCAGTCTGCTTCATCCAGGCCCAATTCAGTGACAAATTGACTCAAAGCCTTGCCATGCCACCAGGGCAAGCAGGAGGGCACACCAGTGTGCCACTTTGCCAACACTGGAAAAGGACAACCCTGACCAAAGATGTGCTACCTTGCATCCTCACAGGCAAAATTCTTGCTAGAAATGAATTAATTAGTTGTGACACCAATGGTCTCCTTCCCCAGGCCAGACAAGAGGTAAAGCTTTCACTAGGCTGAGAATAACTTCTGAGTCTCACTCCCCTAGAGAGACAAGTGATGGTCAAGAGCATCCACGCCAAAGTCCCTTCCAAGAATGAGATGCAGGCCCCTAATTTGCTACTGCATATTTGAATACTAAACCAGAGATTTAAGTCCTGCAGCAGTGAGCCAAAATAGCTGGATCAAAATTATTGATACTAGGTTACAAAAGTGCAGGCATGAATAAGTTTTGCCCTTATTCTTTCGGCACCAGCCAAGCCACTAACTTGGGGATTTCTAGCTCAAAATCAACACCTTGAAATTCAGTGTTTTGCCATATGCTTCCCCAAGTGTCAGAAAATCTTTTCTACCTGAAAACTCTTCAGACAGCTAATCATAGTACTCCCAAGGTCTTTTCACAGGAATGGGAATGCTGCTGATACTGTCCTCATAATAGTTTATTTTCATCCTGCAGGGGGAACAGATGCTTACTTTAACACACTTATCAAGCACCTTACATGGCCTATCACAAAATGGATAACAAAATACACAGTACACACACCTTGGGATAGTTCTGAAAGGGTCTGAGATCACTGAAAACCAAAACTTCACCTGTATTTCTAGCTTTAAGTGAAAAATAGAGCTAGCTACCAGTGAGTATCAGAGAATAGCCTGAGGATTAAACTTTGCCAATAAAGAACTTGAAAATACAGAGGCTGTACATCCAGATGACTCTCCCAGGGGTAATGCCAACAAAAAGCAACCCACATTAAAAGTACAAAGAAACCGATCTCGGCACCTCAGAGGGAAGGACTTTGCAAACAACGCTGTAATTTTAAAGCTTTCCCCACAAATCTGTTACCAGCTCTAGTACAGACAGAAAAATCCATTAGCAGATAAGAAAACTCACTGAAGCTCCATGCCAGTGCAACCTGCTGAGCAAAGCAGCTTCCAGCAAGTCACCAGGTGAGATGGCCCCAAAAGCAGCTCCTGGGCAGTACTTGGGGAAAACCAGCCTGGCATCACTGTGCTGACTAATGTACTAAATCACTGTGTATGGCAATAGGTGATATTTTCATTCCTGGGTGCCACAAGTCCCTTTATTCACATATTCTTGATTTTCAACCCTGTGTATCTGCTGGAACTGCTATTTTGAACACACACTGCACCAATGTTTCTGTGGTGCTACAATCAACCAAAGTACCTGGTTATCTTTACAATATGTTTAAGAACTCCCTGCCAGGATTCCCTAAAAATCTAGGGAAGCAAGGGTCCAGTTTTCCTGACTCTGAGGCTTCCCCAGGCCGTCAGAGCTGGGTTCATACCAAGCACTCTCCCTGAGCCAGGTGAGGTGAGCACTTCAGCTTTGGGATAACATCAAACCCAGCCTCCTCAATGGCATCACGTCCACAGTATCCCAGCAGCACAGCTGTATAACCTAGTTAATCCAGACCTAAACAGTCTTTTAAAGATGTTTGCAGGAAAGCAGGGATCTGCTCACAGGACAAGTACATTGGGAATTGCATGCGGTTCCCATATAGCACTGGCACCTTTCTGCTTTCCTCCTTCTGACACATGCAAGTGTCAAACAAAGCTCTGGTTAATTTTGCAGTTTACTACGATTTTCTAGAAACTCAGTCATCAGTTCTGAGTAAAAAAAAAACAAAACAAAAAACAACAACTATGCTGAGCTCCCTGCTCTTTCCTTTCTAGGCAATGCTCTGCAGGTAGATCTGCACCAATGACTGCAAGGGGAGCAGAAGGGGCTGGGCAGCTGGGTGGCATCAAAAATGGGGTAGGCAGCAGATTGAAGGAGGGGATTCTGTCCCTCTACTCCACTCTAGTGAGACCCCACCTGTCGGGGGCTTTCCCCATTTTTCCGGGTGGTTTCAGAGTCTTTTGTACCCCTGCACAGCTCTGAGCCAAGCCAAAGGAAGAGACGGAGTCTTCAGCTTTAGATTTTTCAAGGTTGCATATTTCGTTTATTGTTTCTTATCTTACAATTCTCTCAGAGTCCAACAAGATGTTCGCAGCTGCATGGACTTCTCACGTCTCCCCCCGAGCTGGGCTGTCCTAATCTTTTATACTAATTGCTAGGTACTTTTTATTTACTATTCTTACCAATGTCTATCACTATTACTAAAAAGGTCATCTCTACTCTGACCCAATCCTCACTAACTACTTTGTGCCACATCACTGCAGAAATGAAGTGAGGGAAGGAGAAATGAAGAAGGAGATAACGCCCCAAATTCTCCATCTTGTCCCCATTCACTTCAATGTTAGGAATCTAAAATTACTGTTTTTTCACCCTGTGATAAGATAAACTACTATTTTTCACACTCTTGTGGCCTGCAAACCCTCTCTCAGTTTAGGAAGTTTTTCCCATGGACTGAGATCAAAGCCAGTGTCTCTCTGAGCTCTGGGCTGGGGTCCCAGACCCCCCCTTCCCAGGTCCCTGACCCTCCAGGGCAACCAAAGGAATGCCCTGGACTCCAACACCCACCTGGAGTATTTCCTCCAGCTCCAAGGTCCCCCAAGGTAAGAAGGACATGGACCTGTTGGGGTGAGGGTGACAAAGTTGATCAGAGGTCTGGAGCATCTCTGCTATGGAGACAGGCTGAGAGTTAGGGTTGTTCAGCCTGGAGAAGAGAAAGCTGCCAGGAGACCTTACTGCACCTCCCAGTGCGTAATGGGGCTCCAAGAGAGCTGGAGTGTGACTCACTACAAGGGTATGGAGTGATAGGACAAGGAGGAATGGCTTTCAGCTAACAGAGGTTTAGATTAGATATTAGGAAGAAATTCTTGACTGTGAGGGTGGTGAGGCCGTGGCACAGGTTGCCCAGAGAAGCTTGTGGTTGCCTCATCCTAGGCAATGTTCAAGGCCAGGGTGGATGGGACTTGGAGCAACCTGGGACAGTGAAAGGTGTCCCTGCCTATGGCAGGGGGGGTAGGACCAGATGATCTTTAAGGTCCTTTCCAACCTAAACCATTCTATGATTCTAACCTCAGAGATCAACTTTTACCTATGTAAGACCCCCTGACTGTCTCCCTTGTAATTCCAATAACAGAGAAAGCATTAACTTTTGAAGGTGCTGGGGTTGGATATTTTATTAAGCTTATTTGTACTGCATCTCTCCCAGTTGGTTTGTGGTAAAAAGCACAAACAGACTAAAATCATTCTTCTCTACACTCATGATTAAAATATCTACAAGAGGTGGACATACTAGGCAGATTTTCAACCAGGGAAAAGATAGGAGATTAGAAAATTAATATAGATATAGGCCTAGACCAACTTTTTTTCCCAGTGTGCCCTGAGAGCCAGCCTCCTTGATAAAGTATTTTAAAAGCAGGTTTTAGGAGTGAAGTTTTTAAGCAGACAAATTGTAGAAATAATAAAGCCCTAACACACACCACGGCTGACAAATTAGCTACTAAAGCAAGGCTTGGGATGGGAACTGTTTACTGCCACATTACTGAATTCACTCTTCTACACTGCTGTTTATAGACCAGGAATAACACACAGACTCCTATTTAAATGCATGCCTGGAGGCACAGTTTCCAAAAGCAGATTTACAACAGTATGACTTCCTCCTCTTGGGGACTGTATAGTTCCTCAGAAACCTACCTGGAGGCTCTGCAACACCTCTGGAGCTCAAATTCATGTGCCCTTTGTAGCCAGGTCTGCTCCAAGCTACAAATGGGTCCAGGTCTGTGTATGAATGCCCACACCCAGCCTAGGGGTGGGTGACAAGGGGGAATAAGGAACAACCACATGGAGAAAAGATGCTCAGTCAGGTAACATGCCTGAGCATCTCAAATACCAGGAGGCAAAACCACTGCTGCAAAAATGCTGCCAATGCTGTGAAAAACAAAAGAAGCCCAAAGGACAGGCAAGTGCAGTAGTGTTGTTATTCATGGTTATCATGGGTTGGCACAATTTTGTTATCTAGTTATAGAAAAATGTGTGATATTTTTGCCTACCCTAACCATGGAGTGGTTTGGGGAGGAGAACAGGGACCTATCAAAAAGCTAGCCAGGATATTGGCAGCTATGTTAACCAATGGGAAATGTCGATGTGACTTTGGATGGGACATTTAAAATTAATTGCTGGTGATTGGCCTCCTCTCTTGCTTCGAGGATCTGCCATAAGGTAACATCGGAGATGGCCGGGCCAGCCCCAGATCAGGCCTTGCTGCCCTTCTGGGCGGCTGGGCCGGGCCCGGCTGGGCCCCTGAAAGCCACTGCCCTCACAGAGAGGGTCTGAGCCAGCTAAGCCCTTTCCCCTGCTTGCCGGCAGGGAAGAAATCGGCTGCAGTTCTGTTACCCTGGTTTTTCTGAGCTTTCTTATTAGCCTTCTTGAAATTCATAATGGAGTCAGATCTTTTTGTTACTGTACAATATTAGGAGCAGTTTTCTACCTTTCCCATAGATGTAACATAAACAAACCCTTTGTTTCTCATTCTTTATCTTTTGTTTGCATATTTCTAACCTGAAAAACAACTGTAACGGACAGTGGGTCTGGCCACTGAGGATGAGGGGTGGAAACCCAAAAAGCCAATCTTCTGCCAGATCCACAAATGTATAAAAAGTAAAGAATAAACAAGGAGGCCCTTCTTTTTTCCTGCTCTCTCCGTTCTCAAGGTGGTGAGCTGGAATCAGGGGGTTCTCTGCCTTCGAATGATTTATGTCAGCGTGATTGCTTTGTGTCTCGGCGACACAGTTCGACAATGCTGACCAGGTGCTCAGACTGTAGCAGAAAGGGCCAAAACATGGCCCAGCTTAATCGCCACTGGCAGCAAAGAAAGAAAGCCTGCAGATCCATAACAACTCCGAGCTGAGCTGCCCTAGATGAGACTGAGGGGTGGAAAAAAGGACATCTACCAGCTTCCTCCATCAACACAGCTTTGCATTTTCTTCAGCTCCTGCAGCCTCAGTGCTTGCATGTGGCTTTTTGCAAGCCTGAGCAGATTTAACCCTTTCTTAGCAACATGGAACTTTTAAAGCACAATTCTCCCTTGAGAGAAAGAAGAAAGAAAACAAAGAATACTAGAACAGACACTGAATGAAGTCAGATTAGAAGTGAAAGAACTAATAATATTGGAATAGGATTGAAGAAGTGGACATTTTAAACTGGACTTTTCTAAGGTAAATTATGGAGAGACAGACTGTTCTTTGTAGCATCTTGGTGTTGTTGGGTAGAATGCTATTCTAATCAAAATTGAGGACTGATGTAATTGAGATTTATTTGGGAACTTTAAAGCCCCCACTCCTGGGTTAAAAGGAGGTCTCAGCCTTTGAGACAAAGATAATTTTAGACTAGAAGAAGCATTCGTAAATAGTACCCCAGATACACTGAGAATCTTTGCTGATAGAACATCACAGTCTGCGAAAACTCCGGGCGGCTGCAGATGTGTGACATTGGGAGCACTGGACTATTTTGTCTTGTGGCAAATGTCTTCATAAAAAGATCTTAGAGAGACTCTTCTCCTAAAGTAATGAGTGATTATGTCTAAATAGTGAAACTGACTGAAAATCTTAAGTTGTGTCTTTCTATGTTGTTCAATAAGAAAGTTAATAGTTTGTAAGAGGAAAGAAGCGTGTTTTAAAGTATCATTCTGTGGTTTTTTTCTCGTTCTTTTAATATATGTTAATAAAACTATTTTTGTTCATTTTTAAGCTTAAACCTGCTCTGTTTTTTTTTTCTCCACAAAAAGAAAATTAATACTAGAACCCCTACATTAATTGGTGTTTCTGCCTGGTTTTATTAAATTAAAACTATTACAATGGTATAATCGCTATGGGCATGGAAGATAAATTTTCCATCATTCCAGTGGATTTTAATGACAATTAAATAACTTATCATTATTCTTAATACCATGCAGGTGAACTGTACTTTGCCTACAGAAGCAGTGGTGGCCAAGGTCAGTAATAAAAGAGGTAAATATGAGAAGCCAGGGCAAGTGTAAAAACCCACATTTCAAAGACAACCACTGTGGCATTTCATACTTTGGTATGATTACAGTGTCTAAAAAAATCATATTTACAGAATACCAGTAAATATAACTGTTTCTTTGAAACTCAATATGTGCTGATAAGTTTAACAGAGAAATTTTCATCATAGCACAGCTAGATAAAAAAAAAAAAAAAAAAAAGTTGTATTCTATCATTTACAAAGTGATATCTTACAAAGATATTTACCCCGGATTACCCCAGGTCCTGATGCAGCTCAGCTATTAGAGTCAGCCCTCTGCAATACTGTAGTTAAGACTGTCAGTGCTTCCACTATTGCTTTATTTCTCCACTGAACAGCTCATATACTCATTTATGAAAAAAAAAAAAAAAAGTTGCTCTGGGCTCAGGTTTCACATAAAACCCTTAGCTGAGCAACATCAGTGTTTTAAAAACTAACTTCAAAAAACCAGTGGCTATTCTTTTTTGGTGACAATTGCCAGGCAACTGGCTTGTTTGGCTTGGATTTTTTCTTCTTCACTCCAATAGCACAAAAATGTCTCTAGAGCAAATAAACAAAACACTGAAGTATTAAATAATCAAGAAGAGTTATGTTTAAGTAAGTACCTAGCTACATATGGCACTAATGAATTCCAACAGCTTTACCAAGTACAAAAGCACTGAATGGTTTTGTAATGCCCAGTAATTTTTTATTGTACAGGAAGTCAATTTATGTTCTGGTTTGGCAGAGGATAGGTAGATTGTAGCTCTACTGCTTTGTGTTGACTTTAGTGTCACTCCATCTACTTGTCCTTCCACAAACACATTCTCTGTAGACAGATCAAGGTGTCAATATTCAGTAATATAAGGGACAGTCATATTTGTTCACTATATACCTGGACATCTCAAAAAAAGGTGCATTTTTGTTGTTGTGCCAATAAAAGAAAGATATGGCAGAACTAACACTGATCCTTTCAGGACCAGACAGAAATGCCCAGGTGTAGTGGTTTCACATTCATTAAATTTTGGTTGCCAAATTTAGTGTAGTGGTCTTAGGGTTTATTCTCTTTTTGTGGAAGAAAGATTAGGAGAAAAGCAAAGCAGGCTCAAGCTTAAAAATAAACGTAGTTTTATTAACACACACTAAAAGGATGGGGGAAAAAAGAAAGTTGGGGGAAAAAAACCCTAAAACAAAACAGAATGAAACTCCAAAACACTTTTCCCTCCCTCTGCAAACTGTTAACTTTCTTACAAAACAACATAGAGAGACACAACCTGTGATTTTCAGTCAGTTTCACCATTTAAACATAATCTTTCATTACTTTGGGAGAGGAGTCTCTCTAGAGTACCATGGAGACACTTGCCACAAGACTACAACAGCCTAGTGGCTCCCAATGTCACAAATCTGCAACCACCTGGAATTTTTGCAGATTGTGCAGTCCCACCCAGTAGCAGCCTTTCCCCTGACTACCCATGGGCCTCTCAGTGTATTTGGGGTACTGTTTAAGAATGCTTCTTCTAGTACAAAACAAGGATTCTCTTCTTCTATCTCTAAAATCACCTCTATCTCAAAAGAAATAGAGACCTCCTTTTAACCCAGGAACGAGGGTTTTGAGATTCTCACCTAAATCTCAATCATATCAGACCCCAATTTTGATTAGAACCAGCATTCCCCCAAACAACATTAAGATGTTACAAGGAACAGTCCATTTCTCCATAGTTTACCCCAGAGAAGTCCGGTTAAAAATGTCCACTTCCTCGATCCCTCTGTCCAATAATATTATCAGTTCTTTCATTTCTGATCGACTGACTTCATGCGGTGTCTTTTCTACATACACTCTGTCTCTTTCTTCTCTCTCTCAGGGAAGGGTTAGGCCTTGGAAGCTTCATGTTGCCAGGAAAGGGTTAAATCTGCCCAGGCCTGCAGTGGCCATGTGATCCCTGTCATGGGCTGCAGGGCTGTAGAGACACAAAGCTGTGCTGATGGGGGAGGCTGGTGGATGTCCTCCTTTCCACCCCTCAGTCTCATTTAGGATGGCTCAGCTCAGAGTTGTTATAAAGCTGCATGCTTTCTTTCTCTGCTGCCAGCAGCTATTAAGCTGGGCCATGGCTTGGCCCCCTCTGCCATGGTCCTGGGCACGTGGCCAGCACTGCCGAGCTGCAGCTCCCCCTCTCCCTCACTGGCAGCCAGGGGAAAGGGGGCTCAGCCATCCCGGGCCACTCCCCATGTGGGTAGTGGCTCCTGGAGGCCTGGCCAGGCCCTGCCTGGCCGCCCAGAGGGCAGTGGGGCCTGAGCCGGGCCCTCCTCTGCTGCCCACGATGTTACCTGGTGACCAGCCTGGAAGCAAGAGTGACCTGCAGGAAATCAGGGTTTATATATGGGTACTTCCCAAAGTCACATTTGACATCCTCAGTGGTCAAAACAGATGCCAATATCCCAAACTAGCCTTATGATAGGTCTCTGTCCTTTCTAAAACAATTCCAAGTTCCTGACCAGGAAAAACATTTGACATTCCTCCATAACTAAAAACCAAACTGTGCCAACCCATGACACCAGGTCTGTACTCACAAAACCTGGCACTCGGGCCACATGCACAATGCTTCTGCTCTGCTTTAGCACCTACAAGCATGGTGGGTTCACTGATGCAAAACATGTTGGATGCTTTTGCTCACAGTTGAATACGTCAACAAATCTTTTGAGATTAAACAGGCTCACTCTACATATAGAAGTAAGTTTTGTTCCTTACTGCCTTGGAAATTCCAACTGGGCTTAGAGTTGAGCTGGGTTTTCTCTCATTATCAACTGTAACATGAATTCTCCATTTCACCTGAACTCAAGGTAAACCTATAGTTACATCTCTGCATCTTTGCTGTTCCAGAGAGGGTTGACTGATGGTTCTGGCTGATGTGAGAACAACTTCTCCTGGCTCCATGACAGCAGAGCTGCTGCTCCTGACCGTCAGCTGAAACCTCCCTGCACAAGTAGTGTGTGGCAGGCTGCTGTAAAACAGTGATTTTCTGCAGAAAGGGACTCAGGCAGGTTAAAAGTCAATGTCCTGCACTGTACCCTGGAGCTTAACATGCTACCCACAAGTTCTACCTGGGTCCATCTGCCCAGGTGACCAATACCCAGCCTAGCCACAGACTCCTCCTGATCACTGCAACACAAGAGCAATCCAACTCAGTGTAATTTGGTCCCTAAACCCTTTCTAAGCAGTGGAGAAAGCTTGCTCCATGTGAGCCAAGCTACCTTGGGTGGGAAACCACCTGAGTGCCACTACATTATTTCACAGCCTGCACAAGTGTGGTGACTGAGCAAAGCCAGCACAGAGAACTGCACAAAGTGCTGCTTGCTTAGTGCCACACAGCTCAAAGCCCATAAGCCAATACATTTCCATGGTCCTCCCTAAAAAAGATAAGAGTTACAGTGCAAATAGCACAGTGACCTACATAAACACAGTTCTTTTGTAAACAGGAGTCAAGAATGGCAGGAACAAGCAGCTAACAGGGAAACAATGTCAGATTTTAATCATTGTTGGCTTTAAGCAAATTATTACAGTACTCCCGCACCTTTGCCCCATCCCCAACTCTTCCCTACCTACATGGAGCAGCTCAATTGTGTCTCAGGAAAAATCTCCTCTGCAGAACAAGCATCATAGTATCACAGTACATTTGCCCTTGGTGTTCAAACAGAGCAGCAAGATTTTCAGAACAAGACAACCTGTTTCTCAGGAGGCTCAGAAATTCACACAATGTGTTTTTAAAGACTCAAGTAAAAATAAGAAATAATCTCATTAAATGCAGCCCAAAACTGGAACGGGTTACTAAAAGATGGAGAATCAGCTCTTCTTCGGTAAATGAGGGGATGCTACAGCACATGCCTCTGCTTGGAATCTATTTAGAGGTACATTTTTGTGATGTTAAAGGAGGCAGGAGACACCTGGAGAGCAGGACCAGCCTTTCAGAGCTACCCAGGTCAAGCACAGCACTCAGGGAAAACTGAAGATGCTGGGACATCTCAGCTCCCAACCTCACACCCCAGGGTGACTCCAGACTCTTCTGCTCCGACAAACCTGAAAAGAGACAAAGCCCTTAATGGAAACCCAAGCCCTACAAAAACCAGTTTCAAATGCTACCAAAAGTTTTTTGGAAGATCAGAGGCAGTAGGAAGGGGTTGGTAATTGGAGCATTTGGGTTTTGTGGGCAGGAGGAAAGGGACAGCTTGGTGTAGGGGTTCTTTTGAGAGAACAGACGTACCGTCGATGGCAAAAGAAAAGAGTCTGCTCTTTGTCCGGGGGGATTTATGGCTTTATTTAGTCCAGAGCTCCTCCAGCACCTTCCCCATCCCCATCCCATGCAAAAGAGGCTGCCCCCCCTTCCTCCCAGGGCTTTTATCCAGGGGGCAGGGCCTAGAGGCAGGGATAAGCCACTACCCAATCAGGGACAAGGTGGGAGTGGAACAGAGTTGGGTTACATTCCAGTGTGGGAGGATGGGCACGGCCGAGCCAGGACAAGCAACGTGATACAGTTTCCAGGGAACAAAAGAAACATTAGAAAAACCAATATAAAAATGAAATACAGTATAAACCAAATTAACACACTGCAACAGCTTGGTTTCAACACAGAGTTTGTGTACAAGCCACAGCAGAGAGCCTGTGGAACTGCAGAGAACTACTCACAGCCTTCAAGAGTTTCCCTTTGTTCTTCTGCACGTGGACGATGGCATGGCGCACCACGGAGTACAGTCTGAGGAGGACATGCTTCATGTCATAGACACCGTGCATGCCTCTGGTCAGCCCCTCCAGAGACTCGATGTACTCCTTCCAGAGGTTATGGATCTCCAGGATGCCCACCAGGCATCCCTGCATCACTGCCCCACAGTAGCCGGCACAGGGCTTGGCCAGGAGCAGCCCCTGGCAGTGGGAGCAGTACCACATCTTCAGCAGCACCCGCCCACAGTCCTTGCTGAATTTCATGTGGTCGGTGGTGTTTATCACCTCAATCCCCAGGTTCAGCGCCTGCAGAAAGACTCGTGTGGCCTGCAGGGACTTTGACACCTGCGTCATCATCGTCTTCGGGTAGTTCCCAAAGACTTTGAGGTCTCTCCTGACTGCCCGCAGACATTCAGTCATTTCCACAGAGGGATCAGGGAAGCCAGGAGTAATCAAGTGAGAGTAAACCAAAGGGAATAAACTGTCAAAAATTCATTTATCATGTCATTGACAGTGATGTCAGAGCCCAATATGTACAGCAAGATATCAGTAAAAATTCTCAAACAAATTTAAGAGCCCTGGGCCCCATGCTCTGGTAGTAGGTCATAAACATGCTGTTGAAGTTTCTTGAATGCCACACTACAATTTTGAAGGCTTCTGCAAAAAAGAACAACAACAACAAAATGTTATTAAGAGATGGTGAGCTCAGAAACAGGGAGGATAATGTTCTACCATATCACTGCTGCCAGGGCTGGCCCCATCCAGACTGCCTTGGGTCAAAAACCTGCTGGCAGCCGTGACTGCTGCAAAACACCAGAATCAGCAGTTTCCAGGGGAAATGCATAAATTCTTTAAACAGAAGCTACATTTCAAAATTGCAAAAAACCCCTATGATCTAGTTAACATTTCAGCTTTTAACGAAAATATTGATTCAAGTAAAGGGCTACACTGCAATTTCTTTCTCTCCCCCCTTTCATATTGATTTGAAATTAACAGGAATTCTATCTCCAGACTTAATTTAAGACAGATAAATGTTTGACAAAATGTACAGTGTTTAAAATCAGGAAACAGTAAATGCTGACATTCCATTATAAAAAGGAAAATACTTATAGGAGTTCAATCACAGACAATATTCTGACTCAGCCCCCAGCAGGTACCTCTCGGGTTTTTCTCCCGAGATTCAGGTGGTTTTAGAGTCTTTTGCCTTCTGCAAAGCCCTGAGCCAGACGCAAGAAAGAGACAGTCTTCAGGTTCTGATTTTCAAGGTTGTATGCTTTGTTTATTGTTTCTTATCTTACAATTCTCTCAGTGCCCAACTAAGATCTGTGCAGCTGCTTGGGCATCTGACGACTCCCCCTGCACTGGGCTGTCGCTGCCTCTTATACTAATTGTTACGTACTCTTTATTTATATTTATTTGCCAATACCTACTACCTATACTAAACAGGTCATCTATACTCTGACCCAATCTCCTTAAACTACTTTGTGCCACCATCACTGCAGAAAATGGAGTGAATGAAGAAGAAAGGAGAAGCAAGAGACAACGCCCAAAATCCTCCCATCTTGCTCCCATTCACTTCCATACTAAGAAACCCAAAACTATGATTTTCCACCCTGTGATAAGCTAAACTACTATCTTTCACACTCTTGTGGCCTGTAATTCATCTTGCAGTGTAGGAAGCCTCTTCCATGGACTGAGATCAAAGCCAGTGTCTTCCTGGGCTCCGTGCCAGGGTCCCAGACCCCCCTGTCCAGGTCCCAGACCCCTCTGCCCAGGTCTCTGACCCTCCAGGGCAACCAAAGGAATGCCCTGGACTCCGACAGGTACCCTGCACTATGTGTCCTCAAAGCCACTGGGAAACCCCCCACAGTGTTGCAGTTTTCCCAAATGCACCAGTGTGGAAGCTGTTAAGCCAGAAAGTGCTAATACAAACGCACTTCCCTGGAGAGAAGCTAGACAATAATATAAACATGCCCCCTTGGAAAAGGAGCAGTTAGGCCAGACAGAATATAAACACAAACCCCTAAAGGAGAAACCCTGGCAAACAGCTCTCTATGTTATGGTGATGGAATGTGTTCATCAGTTATACCCCATTGGTTCTTTTTTACCCAAGCCAATTGGTCCATTTTGGATCCTTCCCCTGATTGGTCCCTTTCCCAATTCCTCTCTCCATTGGCCAAGTTGTAAAACCCCACCCCTAGCTACTCTATATAATCCCACTTGCCTTGGGCTCAGGGGTTCTTTCCTGCTCTGGACCTGTGGAGCTTTCCTGGAGATCAGAAAGACCCTGTCTTGCTTTTACTCCTGCATTGCCTGGGGTGGCAAATGCAGCTCTGCTGCTCAGGCAGCTCCTCAAAGAGCAAATCCCTCTGCACTTGAGAGTGCACTAGAGAGCAAATCACTTTGCACATGATAACGCACCAAAGAGCGAAATCACTTTGCACCTAAGGGTGCACAAAGAGCTGAATCACTCTCTGCCTGAGAGTGCCTGTGCCTCCATCGATTTAGGTGTCTTTTTAAAGACGCTTCTAGTGAGGAAGATCGCGGCACCTTTACCACCGGACCAGACCGTGATACAAGACTCACTTCAGCTTCAGATCCAATGTTTCATTTGCCCTGGCTACGAGCTGCTCCGTTGTCCAAAGCAATGCTGAGAGCCAGTGGTGCCATGTCCATCTGTGGGTGCCCAGCCAGGAACACTGATACATATCAGGTTGTCCCACACTGTCCTATTGTTTTGGTTTGAAAGACAGGTATATGCTCGGGAGAGGCGGGGCCTCTCTAGGAATGGGGAATACTAATCCTTTCCCTCCAAGTTATTATAATTTAGAAGATTAAAGAGGCTTTTCAGTCAGAGCTATGGGGAAAGGAATAACAGTTCTTTACTAGTAAATAGAACAAACGAACAACAACAACTACAGCAATAATAATAATAAACAGAACCAAGAACCTCAAGGTGCTTTGTTTCACAAGCCCAGGGCAGTCTGATCTCTTGGGACCCTCAGAGCACTAAGCCGAAATGGTGGGACTCTCCGGGGCTGATGACTGGAAACGGTGGGTTGGGTGGGTTGTCCCCAGCAGGCGGGAGGGGGGGGGTGGGGTGTCCCAGCAGGCAAAGTGAGCAGTGGTGAAGAAGCCACGATGGCTGGACAGGGCTGACCCAGCTCCAGCAGGGCAGGCGAGGAACTCTGAATTCCTGGGCGCTCCAGCAGAAGATGGATGGTAGTATTCCCAGGACCAGACCCTCTGTTAACAGTGGACTCTTCACGCAGCTAGCAGTCCCCCAACCGTCCTCTCCGATACCGAGTGCAGGAGAAGGGCACACAGCTCCTGGAGCACTGAGCCTTTCCCTCCCCTAAACTTAAGTGATCTTCCCACACCCTCGACACTTCTTTTGTGTGGGTCAAGCACCCTTTAAGCATCAGTATTTAGTCTCTTAGCAACTTATGGGGGGGGAAATTCTATAGGGAAAGAAAAAAAACAAAACTAAACCTAACCCCCAACACCTATGAAGCTCAAGTTTTAGACAGATGCTGTCATTTTGCTAAGAAAAATCATGGTGCGTTTTCCCATCTTTACCTTCAAAGACTTTAGGACTTTCAGCCCACATCTCTTCCACAACGTGAGCAGGGAAGCTCCCACAGTCACTGCACAGTTATTCCTTTAATTATAGACCTCATCAGGAGGCTTCCAAAATATCCATACCCCACTATGTAAGGACAACATACCTACACACACACCTGTTTGCACCTTAAAGCATTAGAAGGGTAGGCCATCAGTGCAAACTAAAGTCTCTTTCTTTGGCCAGCTTGCTCTACCAGCCTATGTCCCACCCTCCAGGGTACTATTCATAAAAGGCTAAAATTAATGAATAGCCTTTCAGTTCACAGGTCACTTACACCCCATGATGTAACTGCTCTCAACTCTGTCACTCTGGAAATGCACATCCTGGCTCAATTTGCATGAAAATTATTTATGTTCAATAATTAAAGGAAATGTTTAACTTTTAAAGCCATAAGAGTTATTTCCCCCATTTGTTTAAGGCTGGAATGCAGCTGAGCATGGCCTGACACATCTCCACAGGAGTTCAGTATCAACACTGCCACAAGCAATGTTGGGCCTTGCATAACCTCTTGCATTACTCAAGAGCTTTTAAGACCATCACATCTCCAGGACTTCCAGCTCTTTCTTCCTGGGTGCACCCTATTGAGGGATGCCTGGAAGAACAGGGTGCTGTTGCTGCACCCCACCCCAGCATGCAGAAAGCTGTGGTGTAAGCAGTGATCAGAGCTAATCAGAAATTGCTGGTATACTTCTGCAAACAGTGCGTCCATCCCATCTGGTGCCTGCACACCTCCCAGGCATGCTGTGAAGCATTTTGTACACAGCTCCAGACACTCACACCAGGACTGTCCTGACAAGCCAAGAACAACCATCTGTGTTCCCAGGTGACAGCAATCCTTCCTTCCTCACAACACAGACCAAGGGATGCAGCGGTGCAAGGAGGAGGCAGCCTTGATCCAATTGTCCAGAAATGGAATTTTAATAATGCAAAAATAACAAACAAGAAGGTGTATGTAGGAATGTACCCCACACACACACACCCAAGCAGGTGTTTCTATAAAAGGGAAAAAGTTTCAGCTTACCTTAAACATGTAAGGAAACCAAACTAGAAAGTTCTGTGTCCTTTTCATCAGTACTGGCTCAGTGCCAGCACAGAAGCACTGATTGGGCTTTGAGAGCGTACCTCAAAGCCTGTTGCCAATTTCATTGGGCAAAGGTGCCAAATAGCCCACCTAGACCATCAGGTACTAAAGGCACTGCACAAAGAACTCAATTGCTTTTTTGGACTGCCTTACCAGTGTCAGAGTGCTCTCTACACTGTGTCCAACTTACATTTCTTTGTTTGTTTATGTTTATTATTTTCTTCTTTTTATTAAAACCTTTTATTTTACAAAGCATATCCAGAGAAGTTGTCTCGCTATTATTTTAAGCTATACTGAGTAGTGCTGGACACCCTCAGATACTTGATAAATCTTCACATGTCTCATTCTACTCTGGACACGTGCCAAGATTTTATCAGGCATACACTATATTTGGAGCGAACTGGAAAAAGGCAGTAACAAGGGGCAAAAGACAGGGTCCAGGGTCAGACAGGGGTACTTATAGATCCTGGTGTGGGGAGGAGTTAAGGCAGGGTCTGAGGGAAGGGTCCAATAGGGGAGAATGATTAGGAATATTAAAAATTCTGCACCAAAAATCAACCTATGGTAACACAAAGAACTAGGAACCTTCTAGCAATGATTTGCATACTTGAACTGAGGGAACATGGGAGTAAGCCTCTTGCTTACTATACTTAGAAAGGGGTTTCCCAGGGCATTAAGCCAAGGTTTTCCTCTTCCCCGGGGAAACCACACTCTACAAATAACAGAACAGCTTTTGCCTCAAAGAGCACAGAAAACTTTTTAGACCAGTGTTTTTTTGACAGCAGTGGAGATGGTGCCAGGATTTTCATGCTGTACTTCACCATTCGCCTTTACCCTCTTCTGTTAGTTCCCTTTAGAAAAAGTCATCACTCTTCTGTTTCTTTCCGTTTTCTTCCTCAAAACGGGGGAGGCAGCCTGCGAGGTCTGCGAGCTGGGGGGGGGGGGGGGGGGGGGGGGGAAGCCAAAAAAAAAAGTACAGCAAGAAAAAACTAGAAAACAACCAAAAAAAAATTTTTTTTGA
>JANEHK010000076.1:1078538-1094979 GCA_025960845.1 Tachycineta bicolor | reverse complement strand
GTCGACCTCAACACTAATTTCCACTGCACTAACAAGCATGCAACCTCCTCATCATACTTTGTTTTGAGCGCCTCCATCAGACATTCCCCCAGGAGGAACCACGCCTCCTGAAAGAGCTCGTCATCTGGCGTGGGAAAGAATCCATGCTCTCTGCCCCACGCGAACAGACTCTGAAGCCCCTCCCGAGAGATATCAGCGTGTTTCCGCTCCGAGGTCCCCCCCAAAGCTCCAACACCAGAGCGTCCAGCATAGCAGGCACACAACAGGGAAAGAAGGGAAGGAAAACCTCACCAGACTGTTTCTCTCACACGCCGGAGGGTCACCAATTGTGATCACAGCACGCAAAGCAATCACACAGAGACAAGAGATTTGCAGGGCAGAGTTGCTCCTCAGAGAGAGCCCAAGGCCGAGCCAAGGCTGAGAGCTTCTCTGCCTGTTTATTTCTTACTTTTTATACATTTGTGGGTCTGGTTGTGGATTGGCTTCTGGGGTTATCACCTCTCAGCCAAATGGCCAGACCAGCTGTCAGTTACAGTTGTTTTCAGGTTAGAAATATGTAAACAAAGGACAGGGAATGAAAAACAAAAGGTTTGCTTATGTTACCATGTGTTAGAGAAAGGGAAAACTGCTCCTAATATTGTACAGAAGCTAAAGAGACTGACTCCATCTTACGAGCAATCAAAAGGCTTTAAAAAACTCAGAAAAAACAGGGTGACAGGGGCTGACACCAAACTCTCTGCACAAGGCACAGCAATAACTTCAGGGATCAGAGAGCCTCTGATCTGGCTAGACTTCACCTGCCTTTGCTCCACCTGATCTCTGGAACTTCCCTGCTGATGGCAAAACTTCTCCCTTTGCTTCTCAGGACACAAATAACAAATCATCAGAAGAGAGCTCGGCACTGGAATCCCTCAGCCCACAGGAATAATTTTCACCCTGAGACAAAAGCATGGGTGTCCAGGGAGAACATTGGAAAATTAATCAGTTCATTAATCTGTTCCCAGTGCAATCACTGCATTTCCTTCAGGCCCAAGGTGCCCAAACCTTTAAAAATCCCTTACATCTAAAAGCCAAAACTGCTCAGCCCCTCAAAAACACTACCAACCTTCATGGACTGGAATTCAAATGTTCATCAAGGAAATATTAAAAGTTTGGGTGTTTGTAAGCTCAACCAAGTATTTTTTTACCTGACTCTTGCTGTGACACTGCTCAGAAGTGGCAAAAGAAGCCAGAGGAATCCTCATGTGAGTGAGCTCTAAAAAGAGGAAATGCTTCTTTAATATCTCAAATAAATCAGACAACTTCAGCCCCATCACAAGAGCCTGTGTTCCCAAAACACAACAGAGCTCACCAAGAGAGGAACAACTGTCTGCAATAACAGCCTGGCTGCCACAGGCCATACTGGTGAGATGAACCCCAAGTAATCTTTCAAACAGCAGGTAATATTTATTTACCAACTTGAAAAACATTTGCAATATATTGAGCAGAAAGGAAACAAAATCTAAGAGAATTTCCCCTGGCAGGAATGAGAACAGCCTCCAGATTTGTTCTGTTATGATTTATACTACACTGCAACTTTTTAACAACATTATCTGGAGACAAAAGCTCTCCTAAGCAGAATAATTACTTTTGTCTATGGCATTACAAAACCCATCAGATGGTGCCACTGCTGTTCTTACAGGGTTTGTTTCACTGAGCACATTTGGGTCTAAAGCTTAGGAAATGCTTTTTTCCAACTATGACACAGCCTTTTGGATTACTTTTACAATATTGTCACCATAAAAATTATGGTCTCAAGCTTCCAAGCTTATGAGATTAGCTTCAAAGCATTAGTAATAAAAAGTAAAACAACTCTGTTATTCTCTCTTCTTAATTTTCACCCATCAAGGTTTGCACTTTCTACCTTTGCTCCATCAGCACCAGTCCAAGAAAGCAAAGGTCTATAGCAGTGTTCTTTCACGCCTGGCAGGCGTGCAGGCTAGCTCAGTTCTGCACTGCCACTACGAGGATCAGTCGGGGTTACAGGCAGGGCAAGTAACCTCCTCCCGGTAGGTTCTTGGTTCCCCACACCAGCGAGTGGATCTGATGGAGTTTGCGACGGCGGCGACGGAAAAAGAGTCGTCTCTCTTTAGGCAGAGTAGAAGGTAGTTTATTAAGGGGAGTCCGGCAAGGAGCTCCGCCTCAGACCACTGCTGCCCAGAGATAGCAGAGATCAAAGCTTGACAACCACTTATAAATGGGGGAGGGCTGACAACGGGTCAGCCAACCAGGGAACACAGGGGTGGTAACAGGGGTGTCAACCTTTGAACCATTGACAAATCACAGAAGGGTAGGAGGGGATTCCCCGGGCACCAGCCTATCACTCGACACCTCTCCTGGATCTTTCCAGAATCCAGGGAAGGGTCTCAAAGTGACAGACAGGGCGACCACGAGGAGAGGGGGGGAAGCTGACAGCGACAGGTGCAGGGAAGGAATGATTGACATAAAACGTCCTCTTACTTAACCAACTCATGGGGGGGAAAACTGTTCCAGAACACAGAGGGGTACAGTGAACTGAACCATTACAAAAATAATTCAAAAATCTTACAAAAATAACTTAATAAAACAACTCTCACACCACTACAAAGGTCCAGTCTTTAAATGAGACAGGGCTCCTTCCAGCTCTATGCCCACTGTCTTCACTCCCACAGAAGCCAAGTTACAAGTTTCCAAGACAGTGTTGCTCACCAGCCAATGCCAAATCCTTTTGCTTTTGTCAGAAAAGCATTTTCTCCTAATTATCTGTTTCTATCAAAATGCCAAGCTCCAAAGCCATTTATTTTTAATTATTCAGCTTATATAGTGCCCTGACAGTTTGAAATACACTCCCTGAAGTTTCTAATAAAAATACTGTATGATCCATCTCATTATACCCACTCAAATTGCCCTGAAAATATGCTCCTGTTTCAGTCTAGGTAACAGTCCAACTGTTACACAATTAGTGACACTGTGCTTCTCCCATTTAATATTTATATCCTGCACACAAAATCTTTGTTAATGCAGACAACAGAGCTCACCAACACAAGCTGCTACCAGCCCAGAAGCATGGAAACAAGAAATACTGGTGCTCACAACTCCCCATTTCCAACCAGCCCCTCACCTGGACCAGACCCTACCTGGAGGGAGCTCAGTGAAGTGCTCTGTATCCCACACTGGCATCCACAAGTCCTGACAGCAAAAGGTAGGGTCAGGGGTGCTGAAATGGACCACAGACAAGCAATATTTTTTGAGGGGCACCAGGATGCCTTGAAAGGTCCCTAGAGACCCTTGTGTCTTGGTTTGAAAAAGACAGGTGTCTGCTAAGGAGAGGCAGGCCTCTCTAGGAAATGAGGAATTCAAATCCTTCCCTCCGTGTTATTATAATTTGGAAGATTTAAAAAAAAAAAACTTTTCGGTCAGAGCTATGGGGAAGGAATAACAGTCCTTTACTAGTAAATATAACAGGACAGACAAACAACAACAGCACTTATAATAACAGTAAAACAGAACTAAGAACCCCGAGGGCAAACGCTGGGAGCTCCGGCGCTGATGGCTGGAAGCAGTGGATTGTCCTCGGCAGGCAGGGGGGTGCCCTGGCAGGCAAAGTGGGCAGTGCCGGAGAAGCCGCAGCGGCTGGACTCGGGCTGACCTAGAATCCAGCAGGGCAGCGAAGAAACTCCGAATTCCTGGGCGCTCCAACAGATGATAGAATTCCCAGGACCAGACTCCTCCGTTAGCTGTGGACTTCAGGCAGCTCTCAGTCGTCCGACCGTGCTCCCCCAGGAGAACCGAGAGCAATGAAGTCCTCCACCCTCTGCCCCCCAGGAGCCTCCTCTCTCTCCCAAAAACCAAGTGATCAACCTCCTTTGTCTGGGTTAAGCACCCCTTAACTATCAGTACTTAAAGTCTCCTAGCAACTCATGGGGGGGAAAAATTCTACAGGAAAACTTAACCCTCAACACCTTGGGAGTACCCAAGTCAACACAGGAAACCTATACTTCAAGTGAAAGTTAAAAAAAAAAAATAAAAAACCACAACAAAAAATGTCTCAGCAAATACCTCACAAGAATGACTCTGCAGTAAAATCTTTTCTGGGGCTTCATGACTGAACACATAGCTTTGGCATTTTTGATTAAATACTGGTTGCACATCCATTGTATAATTTGTTTTCCCGAGCATCAAGAAAGATAATGCTTTGTGCCATGACAGATGTGTGAATGCTTAACAGATTCCTGAAAATTTAATAAAAACAAAGTAAAAAATGCAAACAGTTGAGGCTGGTGCAAGTGGTGGGTAAACGTGATTCTTTATCAAGATCAAAGGGCAAGAAGAATAAGGGCCTGGAGAAGCAGGCTCAAATCAAGCCCTGGGAACACAAGCTGGAAAAGTTGAGAAAGAGGATGCAAGAGGCTTCTGAAGCTAAAAGGTCACTCTGGTAGAGGTAAAGGTTGTGCTGTAACCTGTCAGATGAGAGAAAGATAAACTTCTCTCTGTTCCCCCCCATGCCTCCACCCTGATGCTAAAACCCACAAAGGCCCTGGGGTTTAAGTTCACCTTCCCCATTTTTTTTATGCCAAATATTTATTTTCTTTGCTCCTAGTCTCTCTCACCTCTCAAATTTGCTGCAGAGACAACAGACTCCATCTTGTCATGGGTTAGTACAGTTTGGTTTTTTAGTTATAGAAGAATGTAGAATAATTCTCCAGGTCAGGACCTGGGAATTGCTTTAGAAAAGACAGGGACCTATCAGAGAGTTAGTTAGAATATTGGCATCTGTAATGACCACTGAAAATTGTTGGCTACGACTTTGGGAAGTACCATATAAAACCCCTTGATTTCCTGTAGGTGGGTCCTTTTTCTTCTTTTCTTTGGCCAGAGAGAGACAGGCAGCATTGAGTTGGGCCTGCTGCTCCCTCCTTTTGAGGGGGGAGCTGGCCTGAGGCCTGGCCGGATTCTATCGGTTCCCGGGTTGAGGGGAGGAAAGGGAGTTTGCTGTTTTGCAGCAGCTACTTTCTTTGGACTTCTCTGGAGCAGAGAGAGATCTCTGCCAAGCCCCTGATAAGAGCTATGGGCACCATTTGGGCTGAGTCTGCCCCGATTTACACCAAGGGGTGGGCTGAGAAGGCATTTATGATCCTGCCTAGTTTTTTGTGATTCCAGACTGCCCGAGCACTTCGATCTCTGATGTTTCTGTGAGTTCTTCCTCCCTCACCAGTGTGGCCTTGAACATCTAACACCAGAAGCTACAGAGGGAGAGACAAAGACTCCGAGCAGATTTAACTCTTTCTTAGCAACATGAAGCTTCCAGAGCTTGGCCCTTCTCTGAGAGAGTAAGAAAAGACAGAGTGAACATAAAGACTAACAGCATTAAGTCAGTAGCAAGAGTAAAAAGACTATTAAGACAGAAGGTTGAAGAGTTGGTTGTTCTATTCTTACTTAAGCCATGGAAATGAACTCTATATTTAGGTCATTCCTTTAAATCATGGGAAAGATATGCATTTGGGGAGATGGTTGTTTTAATTTGTGTGTAGATTTAAGCAAAGGTGTTTGTGATGAACTAAGTAATATCCTATAAGATGCTTGAACAGAGATAGAGATGGGAAGCCCCCTGCACCAGTGAAGAAGTGAGAAGATATCTCTGTACCTTGAGATGAAGAATCCTTTGCTTTTGGAGTTATTCATCTTTAAAAGGTGACACCCCAGTATGCAAAAGTCTAAGACTCATGACCCATAAGCAGCTTAGGGACCTGCTAATGGGAGGAGTCACAAAGGCAGGTTTCTCCGGGCGGTTGTTTTTGTGACAGTTTAAAACCCACAAGAGAACTGTTCTAAGTTGTCAGTGAGATCCGTGACTCTAAGAGAGACTCGTTCCCTAAAGAATTGATGAAAGACTATTGTCAAATAGTGAAACTGACTGAAAATTACAAGTTTTGTCTCTTTATGTTGTTTTGTAAGAAAGTGAACAGTTTGTAAGGGGAGGGAAAAGTGTTTTTGAAGTTTCATTCTGTTTTAGTTTTTTTCCAACTTTCTTTTTCCTATTCTTTTAGTGTATGTTAATAAACTATTTGTTAATTTTAAGGTTAAGCCTGCTTTGTTTTTCTCCTAGTCTCTGGCCCACAAAAAGAGTAAGTACTGTTATAAATGAGATTGACCAAATTTTAGAAATCAAAATTTAGAATTTTATTGAGAGACAAAAATGACAGTCTCGGTCAGCCACAGTTAAAAGGACAGTGTCGAGCCAGGGCATGGCACTGGGTGAACTCTGATAACAAACTCTGCCAGTCTGCTATCCCCCCAAGTTCACATTTTTCGTCTGAAGCAGTCTCCTTTTATACACTGGATCGCTGAGAAGAGACGAGGCTCCGATGTTGTCCTCATCCGCGGCGGCTTAATTGATTATTCATGCTCGGGTCTAGGAGTCTTGAATAGTTTTTCCGGGGTTAACAATGACCTTAATGGTTGAGCCCAGGTGTGTCGCTGATATGATAATGTCCAGGAGAGTCCGATGAGATATGAGGAGATATGATAATGTCCGGAGGAAGCAGGTGAGATACATATCTGATGTAATCAGTGGTTCTTGAGTAGTTTATCTGTTCCTCCCGTGGCTTTTGTGTTCTTTTCAGGGTTTCCAGGCAGAGGTATGTCACTGAAATTCCTCTCTCGTCCTTGTGTCCCTGGTCTGGGGTTTTTGCTGCCAGCAGAAATATTTCGTACATTCCCTGTATGGCTTTGTGGTTTACAGAATATGAACTTACATGAATTAACATTAAATTATCTCACAGCTTTTTATTTGAACATGTACAACTTATACTTTATATGGGTGTATTAAAATACAGACATATTCCACACGAATTAATCTTTGGACATTTATCACAGTACTAAGACCAAAATTTAGTGAACGTGAAACCACTACATTAATTGGTGTTTCTGCCCGGTTTCGAAATTAAAACTATGACACATCTACAACTCTTATTTCAAACCAAGTGCTCAGCCATGGAGCACAGCCTAGTGCAGCAGGAATAGCTACAAAAACCTTGGGAAAAAGACCTCTCTGCCCTGGGTAACTGAGCAGATATTACAAACCCAAGCATTTTACCATGGCAAAAGTACATCTAGGATTTTAACAAAATAAACAAAACAACAACAATAAAACCCCATTACTTGGTCACCCACTGCCTAGGAGTGACTTTTTGCTGCTTGTATCCCCAGTTGTCAGTTCTTTTTATGCTGTATGTTAAGTCCTGTACCTTTAAAACTGAGTAACCCTGATAAGTAACAGCTGTGTTAATTAACCAATACAGCCTTGCCCCTGATGAGTAACTGCTATATCCAATAAGGATGAGTGAGATAAAAGAGGGGCTTAGTTGGTAAGGGGAGGATTATCAAGGAACAGCAACTTTGAGGAGCATGAAGCAGAGACTCACTTATGAAGCAGAGACTCATGAAGCAGGATCCTAGAGAGAATTGCTGCTGTGAGACTAGTTCTGGGAGCGAAGGGGGAGAAAGAAGATGTGTGGAGTTTGTTTTGAAAACAGCATTCACTCCTCTGCATTCCTGCTCCTGGACTGTGCTCATCTGAGGCATAGACAAGCAGCAGCACAGAGACCTTCTTTGCTCTTAGTTTTAGCTAGCTGATGCAGAAAAGCTCTCTGAACTGTTTTTTTTTTTTTTTTTTTTATTCTTGGGACTGTTTAAACCTGTCCTGGACTGAAAAACCCAAAGAGACACCCATATCTCACACCTGCGCCCCCCAGGGCCCAGGGCTGCATTTTTCCTGGACTGGTTGGGGAAAGGTGCTGTTTGGGTTTGCTTCCCAGAGGGACCCCATTCAGGGGTTCTCTCACAAATTTGCCCTAAACCAGGACATTCACACAGCCTCATTTTACTAATTGGGGGCTGCAACATTCACTTCATGGGGTTATCAAGATATCAAAAAGCAGCATACCTCTTCAAAAATGAATGACAAGCCACACATATCAGGCAGAGAGCAAGTGATTTCATGCACTCCAACACAAATTTACAGGCCAAGCATTTCTAAAACCAGGACACCAGTTTGTGTAGTTCTTCCATTTATTTTAAACTAAAAGTTATGAGCCATTTCTGAAAGAATGCAAGCCTAGTAAATTCCTTTATTCGTCAGAATAAATGAAGATAAAGCAAGCGACCAGGTCAAGTTGAGCTTATATTCAAAAATTCAAAAAAAGTCTTTGGAAGTTCATTGGTCTCAGTAACTTTAGAGCAGGGCAGATCTGAGATGGGCTTTCCAGGCTCCCTTTCATTCCAAAGGGGCTTTTATCAGCCTGTTAAGTCTCCAACAATGGAGAGCAGACTGTTTATTTAAGCAGCACATTCCTTCCTTAATAATCTCTCATGGCCAAATTCTCCTTAAAGTTATCTCAACTGTCTGATTGAAAAGCAAATGGCAGAAGATCAGTTCTTGATCCCTATAGTAACAATTCTGACTTGCACTTATTTCAGGGCACCTGTTGACCATTCTTTGGTCACTCCAGCCCCTTTATTTCTGTCATCAGTTTCCTACCTGTGCCGGCAGAACTTGGGAAAGCCATTTACTCAGTAATGTTATAAGTACATATTATATTACATTACATATTGGCTTTTTGCAAATCTTAAAATGAGTGCTATATGTATAATGTTGGAAAACTTTGCTGTATGAATATAGTTTATTTTATTTCTGCTATTAACAAATCTTAGAAATAGTAGTGTGATAAACATGTAGGATGCTTTTGTTCATGTAGCTAACTCAGAGAATGGTAAAGATAACCAGAAAATTCCTCACATTCTTGGATTATCCTATCTGGATGACGATGGCCATGACAGACACCAGAGCCCCAGGGGAAGAATTTATTGACCCTCTGTTATCAGGGAGTGTGGGGACATCAGGATTGAGCCACAAGGAGAAATAAAATGTTGATCTGCAGGATGGAGTGGGGGCAGGTTGGGGGTTGAAACCAAGCAAAAGAACATCTAAACTCAAGGGAATGTTTGTATAATGCATGGGGGTCTATGAATATGCAACAAGCTGGTGCATTTAAAGAAGTGCTTCTGAGTTAGTAGGGTGCTCTTGGCTAAATTCCAAGCACCTGGCCATAATTTTTAATCCTTTTGCTTTTGTGTCTCTTATTGTCTTTTTTTATTAAACATTTTAAACTTTACCAGAAAAGTGAACCTCATTTTTCACAGTGACATGCAGCAACCAACATCAGTATAACTCTTCCCCCTAAGGAGTGACTGTTTCCAAGACATGGAACAATGTCCAGGTTCTCAAAAGTAATTCAGTGATTTTCAAGCTAGTTTTGTCTCAAGACACCTCAGAGAAAGACAGAGGTTTCCAACATGGTAATAAGACCATGGATCACCTCAAGAGTACATGTGCAACCAACCACTGCAATGCTCCCTGGCAGCACCTGACCCACTGAGCATATGCAGAATATTTTAGCAGCATCTTGCTCCACAGGGAGCAGGGTACCCAACCCCCTCCTGTCTGAAACACTACAGGGGCTGACACAGGACACCACAGCCACAGCAGCACCCCTGTAACAGGACTCAGGGCATGTCAGGCACACAAACCCCAGGCATCATCTCCATACTTAAAAAAAAAAAAAAAAAGAAAAAAGAAATACCTAATCATAGCCCCAGTTTCCAGCCTTAGCGCTTTCAAAAAACTAGACCCACTTCTTCTCTTCCTTCCTCTATGGTACCTTGAGTGGAGCCCCCCAAAACACCAGTGGTTTTGCTGGGGGGAGGCTGAGTATTGTTTTGTTTGTTTGTGGGGGAGGGTGGTTTGATGGGGTTTTTGGGTTGGGTTTTTTGTGGGTTGTCTTTGAGTGGGGGTTGTTTGCTTGGCTTTTTCAGGGGGTTATTGGTTTGGGGTTTTTTTTTTTCTGGGTTCTCTTTGTTTGATTGGTTTTGACTTTGTTTTCTAAGTTGGTGCATGGGCAGGTCCCAGCCCAGGGAGGAAGCAGGTGGGATATCACATCCTCATGGCACCAGCTGAGCCCATGGCTGGTCCATACCCAGCATTCCACATGGCTCCTGCATCCTGCTTGTCCTGGCTCAAAGCCCTGGTTTGATTAACATTCATTTTACAAGGAAAATGTTTTACCATCTCTGTGATATATGTCCTAAAGTTAATTCGTGTTAAGCAATAAAATATGTAATTAGTTCGCTGCAGAATGTAATAATGTGTCTTATAACATTAATCTACTTGAAATTTGGTTTAAGATCAATAAACTAAAAGGTGTACACAGGGTTAACTAAGATGAAAGCTGCACGGTGGGGCACGGGAATCTCTGCACGATCCCCTGATTGTATCAGTTCACTATCTTATCTGTTCCGGCCCTCTTATCTGTTCCGGCCCGATGTTACCATTTCCAAAACTTCTCCGGACACAGCAATCAGGACATTGTTCTGCCTTTGAGGAACTATTCAGCTACCGTGAGGCACGAGTCTCACGGTCTCAGTCGGTCCTCAGCGGAAAGACTGTATAAAAATCCGCAGCTTGGAGACCCAATTTGTGAATGGAGGAGGTAACAGGCTAGCAGAGTCCGTTACCATGTTCACCCAGTGCCGAAATCCCGGGATTCGACGCTGTCCCTTTTAATTGTGGCTATCGGAGACTGTGTTTGAGTCTCATAAATAAAATTCTAAATTTTGATTCACTGAATCTGACTTGGCAATTTATTACAATCTCCTTATTCTCCCCTGTGAGAGCAAAGCAACCATTGTAACAAGAGCACGAGATGATAATTTGGCTCTCAAGAGCAAGACTCACAAACACAGCTGCCAGGAATCAATCAGAGGCTCCACTGCCTGCTCCAGAGAGTCTTTCCTTTAAGAACATGAATAATCCTCTGCAAAGTAATGGCACTGTTCATCTCTGGAAAGTTCTTCATGGGCTTAAATCCCTTGCTGAACACAGGGGCCATGTGTTCAGCTGTGTTCCCAGTAAATTAAATTTCAGCTTGTTCTTTTTCTGAACAGGAACAGGGAGAGTATCGATCAATAAATTTACCAAAAGTTTTATGGCAGCTGCTTTTCTCAGTAATAGAGCAACCACTGCTCAGACATGGTTTAACACATAATCTCCAGATCAATATAACTTTTGATTTATAAATAATGCTAACAAAAGGAGCAAGGACAAATATGCCTGGGAAAAAAATAAGCAGGTTTTCCAAAGGGTACTTTCATCGTAGCCCTCTCAAAATAAAGATCATGTATTTCAAAGGCTGCATGTGAAAACCAACACAGAATATATTACCTCCAAAGCTGAAGGTTCATCTTGATCATTACACAGTTCTGACTTGTCTGTTCAGCAACTCTTGGCACATGTGACCCTCTTGGTGGCATTTGTTAAGTATTAGCTGTTCATAATTCCAAAATCTCCTTTTTCCCCAAGGAAAAGTTACCACCCCGAGAGACCTCCTGTCTGAACATTTCCACACAAGGTCTATGTCCATACTTCAAATGTTATGTCTATTACTGAGTCTTTCCTAGGTATGATAAACACAGGTGTTGAGGGTTAAGTTTTAGAATTTCCCCCCCCCCCCCCATGAGTTACTTTTAAGTACTGATAGTTAAGGGTGCTTAAGGGGACAAAGGAGGTTGATCGCTGAGTTTTGGGAGAGAGGGGAGGCTCCTGGGGGGAGGGGGGGGGAAGGACTTTCAGTGCGTTCGGTTCGCCGGAGAGCACGGCCGCATGACGGGGAGCTGCCTGAAGTCCACAGCTAGCGGAGGAGCCTGGTCCTGAGATTTCTATCATTTTTTTGGAGCGCCCAGGAATTCGGAGTTTCTTCGTTGCCCTGCTGGATTCTAGGTCAGCCCAAGACCAGCCGCTGCGGCTTTCTCCAGCGCTGCCCACCTTGCCTGCCAGGACACCCCCCCCCTGCTTGCCCGAGGACAGACCACCGCTTCCAGCTTCCAGCTATCAGCGCCGGAGCTTCCAGCGTTTGCTCTCGGGGTTCTTAGTTCTGTTTTTTTTTTACTGTTTTTATAAGTGCTGTTGTTTGTTTGTCCTGTTATATTTACTAGTAAAGGACTGTTATTCCTTCCCCATAGCTCTGACCAAAAAGTTTTCTTTTTAATCTTCCAAATTATAATAATACGGAGGGAAGGATTTGAATTCCTCATTTCCTAGAGAGGCCTGCCTCTCCATAGCAAACACCTGTCTTTTTTCAAACCAAGACAACAGGTCATAAAAGACTGAACATCCTGACAATTTTTTCAATTACTGTGCATGTTAAAATGATCCCACCACAAATAGATTGTAAGAAATATGCTGGAAGATCTAATAACTCACTAAATCTGTTTAAGTTGGGAATTTATGCCTTGCAGAATTTTACCATTAGTCCTGAGAATTAGTTTATTGCTGGACAGGGAGGGCAGAGGCCATGAGGGTCATTTCAAAGACACACTGCATCATGGCCTGTCTAAAATGGCCCCTCTGCAGTTATTTAATTTTTTAGTGAGCCTTTGAGTAAGTGCTTGCACACTTCCCTCTACAGACATCTTCCACTGAATAAGAAAAGGCATCACCTTTTTCTAAACCTTCTGTCCTAGGGTAACTTTATGATGCTTGTATCCCCAATCGTCTGTTCTGTTTCTGCTGTATATTGAGTCCTGTGCCTTTAAAACTGGTTCTAAGAGCAAGGAGAAGCGCGGAGTTTGTTTTGAGAAAACTGCCTGACTCCTCCACATTCTTCTGCGGACAGTGTGTTCGGCGGAGGCTTGGAGAGACTGCAGGACAGAGATCTTTTTGCTTTTAGTTAGTTTCAGCTAGCTAGGGCAGAGAAGTTCCCTGGACTGTTTTTTTTTTTTTTCTTTCCTTTTTCTTGGAACTGTTTAAACCTGCTCTGGACTGAAAACCCAAGGGAGCACTGGGGGCTGCACCTGCGGCCCACTGGGGCCTGGACCTCGGCATTTTCCAGCAGCGCCGGAGGGACTGGGACTGAGAAGAAACTGAGAGAGAGCCGAGCTACACCCACAGCAAGGACTTTCTCAATTTGCCATCTCACTCCAGAACGAGAGGTTTTATTGTTTCATATTATTCATTCTTTATACTTGTATGCACTTTATTTGTTTAGTAAAATAGTTTTTTCCACTTTTCTCCACAAAGGTTTTTTTTTTCCAGACTGGTTAGAGGGAGGGGCCACTTGAGTTTGCTTCCCAGAGGGATCCTATATTTGGGTTTTCCCCCCAAATTTGTCTCCAAACCAGGACATACCCTTAATTGGCGCCCACTGCGGGGCACGAGAGAGTGGAAAAAACTTGTACTGATTATTATTAACTGCATTTTTTGTTGTCCTTCAGGTAGGGATTAAACAGACAGTGGCCATGTTGCTTCTTGAAGTCCTAACATCTCTTAGAATAGAGTCTTTTCTGCATTTCTGTTCCCTAGGCTTTTTTGAGGTCTTAATACCTTTCTGGTCTCTAGGTTTGTTTTCCTACCCAGAAATAGCTCCAATATTGTCCTTAACATACAGCTTTTACACTAGGGATGCACAAATTAGAATAGTTATTTTGCTGGGTTTGGTGATTATGGTTTACAAGAAGCTTATAAAGATACTGCAGTTTGTTCTGGGTATGTTCAGTTTATGGTTTTTTCATCCTACCCTGCGTCCTAGTTCCAGTAGCATGTTTTGGGGATTTATCAATAATTGCACCCAGTTTGTTAAAGGAGGAGTAGGGAATGAGGCTCTTCAGCCTCTTTTTTCCTTCTTGTCTTTTGAGTCAGTTACATCACTTTTGGAGAATGATCAGGGTCTTTTGAATGTTAAAGACCCCACCTCCCTAGTATTTCACCTTGTTACTTTCCTCTATATGGCTTATAAGTTTTCTAGAATGAGTCACACACTGCTAAACACTGTAGGGCAGCAGATAGAGGCAAGGGAGCAGGGAGATAAATCAGTCACTCAGGCTGCAGCCAACCCCACAGCTATTCAGGGTGCAGCTAAACCAGTCAGTGAGGGTAAGACACCGGCAGTTGCTGCAGTAAAGAAGGGAAAGAAGCACACGGACAAAACCGATCGACCGGTAGACGATGATTCAGGTGAAGGATCCTCAGTGCCCCCTGACACCCAGTCAGGAGTCAAACCAACTAACACACAATCAGAAGCTGAAGCAACTGATGATACACAGTCAGAAGCTAAACCAGCTGCTACAACATCAGGAGCCCAACCAGCTGCTACAACATCAGGAGCCCAGCCAACTGCTACAACATCAGGAGCCCAGCCAACTGCTACAACATCAAGAGCCCAACCAACTGCTACAAGATCAGGAGATACTATTGAGTCCTTTTCCCTGAAGGACCTTCGTGGCCTAAGAAAAGATTATACTCGACGACCTGATGAATCTATAATTAGTTAGTTAGTCCGTCTTTGGGATGCGGCAGGCGAGGCTACAATACTGGATGGCACTGAAGCGAGACATCTGGGATCCCTATCACATGATCCAGTTATTGACCAAGAAATGATGAGGGAGGCTAGTCCTTGCAGTCTCTGAGAACGGGTCCTGAGAAGTGTGGCACAAAGATATCTATGTGCTGACGATCTCTATATGCAGCAAACTCAGTGGAAAACCATTGAACAAGGGATTCAGCGCTTGAGAGAAATGGCAGTGGCGGAGATTGTCTTCTCAGATGACCTAAACACTAGGAACCCCGACTTGGTACCATGTACACCTGTAATGTGGCGAAAACTTGTACGACTTGAGCCACAGGAATACTCCTCTGCTTTAGCAATAATGAAGCGGGATGAGACAGAGGAGACTATGCTTGATATAGCGAAGAAGCTCCGAACATATGCAGATGCCGTGCATGGTCCAACACATGCAAGAATCGCAGCTTTGGAAACACAGGTGCGGGGATTCGTAGACAAGGTGGAGGAGAATCTCAAAGAAATCAAGGAGAACATTCTCCAGATGTCTGCAGTACAAGTTAGGGGCTCTAGCACCACACGCAAACGTTCCCTAGATAGAGAGGGAAAAGGCATTCCACGAGCTAAGCTGTGGTCCCTCCTGCGTGATTGTAGAGAAAACATGAAAAGATGGGATGGAGAATCTACTGAGGCTATGACACAACGGGTGCATGAATTGTTAAATGGCAAGACTGTGAGAGGAAGTTCTAGCAAAAAAGGAAGCAGCTCCAATTACTCGGGGAAATAAGGATAATCAGGCTTAGAGGGGCCCTGCCTCTAGCCAGGTAGAGGCTAGGGAAAACCGTGTTTTTTGGACTGTGTGGATTCGTTGGCCTAGCACATCAGAACCACAAAAATATGAGGCCTTAGTTGACACTGGTGCACAGTGCACATTACTCCCATCAAGACATGTGGGGGAAGAATCTGTTTCCATTGCTGGGGTAACAGGGGGTTCACAAGATTTTACTTTGGTGGAAGCTGAGGTGAGCCTGACTGGAAATGAGTGGAAGAGACACCCTATTGTGACTGGCCCAGAGGCTCCATGCATTTTGGGCATAGACTTCCTCCGAAATGGGTATTTCAAAGACCCGAAGGGATTTAGGTGGGCATTTGGGATAGCAGCTGTAGAGACAGGGGATGTTAAGCAGTTGAATACCTTGCCTGGACTATCAGAGAACCCATCTGCTGTAGGTCTTCTGAAAGTGGAAGAGCAACAAGTGCCAATTGCCACTTGAACAGTGCATCGCCAACAGTACAGAACAACTCGAGATGCTGTGATCCCCATCCACAAGATGATCCGTGAGCTGGAGACCCAAGGGGTGGTCAGCAAAACCCACTCACCCTTCAACAGCCCCATCTGGCCTGTGCACAAGTCTGATGGAGAATGGAGATTGACTGTGGACTACCGTGCCTTGAACAAAGTGACTCCACCATTGAGCGCTGCTGTGCCGGACATGCTGGAACTCCAGTACGAGCTGGAGTCCAAGGCAGCAAAATGGTACGCCACAATTGACATTGCTAACACATTTTTCTCCATTCCTCTGGCTGCAGAATGCAGGCCTCAGTTTGCTTTCACGTGGAGGGGCGTGCAGTACACCTGGAACCGACTGCCCCAGGGGTGGAAACACAGCCCCACCATCTGCCATGGACTGATCCACGCTGCACTGGAAAAGGGTGAGGCTCCGAAGCACCTACAGTACATCGATGACATCATTGTGTGGGGAAACACAGCAATGGAAGTGTTTGAGAAAGGAGAGAAGATCATCCAAATTCTCCTGAAGGCTGGCTTTGCTATCAAGAAGAGCAAAGTTAAAGGACCTGCTCGAGAGATCCAGTTTCTAGGAATAAAGTGGCAAGATGGAAGGCGTCAGATTCCCACTGAAGTCATCAACAAGATCACCGCAATGTCCCCACTGACCAGCGAGAAGGAAACACAAGCTTTCCTAGGCGCTATAGGTTTCTGGAGGATGCACATTCCTGAGTACAGCCAGATT
>JANEHK010000076.1:1046037-1078138 GCA_025960845.1 Tachycineta bicolor | reverse complement strand
TTTTTTTTTTCCAGACTGGTTAGAGGGAGGGGCCACTTGAGTTTGCTTCCCAGAGGGATCCTATATTTGGGTTTTCCCCCCAAATTTGTCTCCAAACCAGGACATACCCTTAATTGGCGCCCACTGCGGGGCACGAGAGAGTGGAAAAAACTTGTACTGATTATTATTAACTGCATTTTTTGTTGTCCTTCAGGTAGGGATTAAACAGACAGTGGCCATGTTGCTTCTTGAAGTCCTAACATCTCTTAGAATAGAGTCTTTTCTGCATTTCTGTTCCCTAGGCTTTTTTGAGGTCTTAATACCTTTCTGGTCTCTAGGTTTGTTTTCCTACCCAGAAATAGCTCCAATATTGTCCTTAACATACAGCTTTTACACTAGGGATGCACAAATTAGAATAGTTATTTTGCTGGGTTTGGTGATTATGGTTTACAAGAAGCTTATAAAGATACTGCAGTTTGTTCTGGGTATGTTCAGTTTATGGTTTTTTCATCCTACCCTGCGTCCTAGTTCCAGTAGCATGTTTTGGGGATTTATCAATAATTGCACCCAGTTTGTTAAAGGAGGAGTAGGGAATGAGGCTCTTCAGCCTCTTTTTTCCTTCTTGTCTTTTGAGTCAGTTACATCACTTTTGGAGAATGATCAGGGTCTTTTGAATGTTAAAGACCCCACCTCCCTAGTATTTCACCTTGTTACTTTCCTCTATATGGCTTATAAGTTTTCTAGAATGAGTCACACACTGCTAAACACTGTAGGGCAGCAGATAGAGGCAAGGGAGCAGGGAGATAAATCAGTCACTCAGGCTGCAGCCAACCCCACAGCTATTCAGGGTGCAGCTAAACCAGTCAGTGAGGGTAAGACACCGGCAGTTGCTGCAGTAAAGAAGGGAAAGAAGCACACGGACAAAACCGATCGACCGGTAGACGATGATTCAGGTGAAGGATCCTCAGTGCCCCCTGACACCCAGTCAGGAGTCAAACCAACTAACACACAATCAGAAGCTGAAGCAACTGATGATACACAGTCAGAAGCTAAACCAGCTGCTACAACATCAGGAGCCCAACCAGCTGCTACAACATCAGGAGCCCAGCCAACTGCTACAACATCAGGAGCCCAGCCAACTGCTACAACATCAAGAGCCCAACCAACTGCTACAAGATCAGGAGATACTATTGAGTCCTTTTCCCTGAAGGACCTTCGTGGCCTAAGAAAAGATTATACTCGACGACCTGATGAATCTATAATTAGTTAGTTAGTCCGTCTTTGGGATGCGGCAGGCGAGGCTACAATACTGGATGGCACTGAAGCGAGACATCTGGGATCCCTATCACATGATCCAGTTATTGACCAAGAAATGATGAGGGAGGCTAGTCCTTGCAGTCTCTGAGAACGGGTCCTGAGAAGTGTGGCACAAAGATATCTATGTGCTGACGATCTCTATATGCAGCAAACTCAGTGGAAAACCATTGAACAAGGGATTCAGTGCTTGAGAGAAATGGCAGTGGCGGAGATTGTCTTCTCAGATGACCTAAACACTAGGAACCCCGACTTGGTACCATGTACACCTGTAATGTGGCGAAAACTTGTACGACTTGAGCCACAGGAATACTCCTCTGCTTTAGCAATAATGAAGCGGGATGAGACAGAGGAGACTGTGCTTGATATGGCAAAGATGCTCCGAACATATGCAGGTGCCGTGCATGGTCCAACACATGCAAGAATCGCAGCTTTGGAAACACAGGTGCGGGGATTCGTAGACAAGGTGGAGGAGAATCTCAAAGAAATCAAGGAGAACATTCTCCAGATGTCTGCAGTACAAGTTAGGGGCTCTAGCACCACACGCAAACGTTCCCTAGATAGAGAGGGAAAAGGCATTCCACGAGCTAAGCTGTGGTCCCTCCTGCGTGATTGTAGAGAAAACATGAAAAGATGGGATGGAGAATCTACTGAGGCTATGACACAACGGGTGCATGAATTGTTAAATGGCAAGACTGTGAGAGGAAGTTCTAGCAAAAAAGGAAGCAGCTCCAATTACTCGGGGAAATAAGGATAATCAGGCTTAGAGGGGCCCTGCCTCTAGCCAGGTAGAGGCTAGGGAAAACCGTGTTTTTTGGACTGTGTGGATTCGTTGGCCTAGCACATCAGAACCACAAAAATATGAGGCCTTAGTTGACACTGGTGCACAGTGCACATTACTCCCATCAAGACATGTGGGGGAAGAATCTGTTTCCATTGCTGGGGTAACAGGGGGTTCACAAGATTTTACTTTGGTGGAAGCTGAGGTGAGCCTGACTGGAAATGAGTGGAAGAGACACCCTATTGTGACTGGCCCAGAGGCTCCATGCATTTTGGGCATAGACTTCCTCCGAAATGGGTATTTCAAAGACCCGAAGGGATTTAGGTGGGCATTTGGGATAGCAGCTGTAGAGACAGGGGATGTTAAGCAGTTGAATACCTTGCCTGGACTATCAGAGAACCCATCTGCTGTAGGTCTTCTGAAAGTGGAAGAGCAACAAGTGCCAATTGCCACTTGAACAGTGCATCGCCAACAGTACAGAACAACTCGAGATGCTGTGATCCCCATCCACAAGATGATCCGTGAGCTGGAGACCCAAGGGGTGGTCAGCAAAACCCACTCACCCTTCAACAGCCCCATCTGGCCTGTGCACAAGTCTGATGGAGAATGGAGATTGACTGTGGACTACCGTGCCTTGAACAAAGTGACTCCACCATTGAGCGCTGCTGTGCCGGACATGCTGGAACTCCAGTACGAGCTGGAGTCCAAGGCAGCAAAATGGTACGCCACAATTGACATTGCTAACACATTTTTCTCCATTCCTCTGGCTGCAGAATGCAGGCCTCAGTTTGCTTTCACGTGGAGGGGCGTGCAGTACACCTGGAACCGACTGCCCCAGGGGTGGAAACACAGCCCCACCATCTGCCATGGACTGATCCACGCTGCACTGGAAAAGGGTGAGGCTCCGAAGCACCTACAGTACATCGATGACATCATTGTGTGGGGAAACACAGCAATGGAAGTGTTTGAGAAAGGAGAGAAGATCATCCAAATTCTCCTGAAGGCTGGCTTTGCTATCAAGAAGAGCAAAGTTAAAGGACCTGCTCGAGAGATCCAGTTTCTAGGAATAAAGTGGCAAGATGGAAGGCGTCAGATTCCCACTGAAGTCATCAACAAGATCACCGCAATGTCCCCACTGACCAGCGAGAAGGAAACACAAGCTTTCCTAGGCGCTATAGGTTTCTGGAGGATGCACATTCCTGAGTACAGCCAGATTGTGAGCCCTCTCTACCTGGTTACCCGCAAGAAGAACAATTTCCACTGGGGCCCTGAACAGCAACAAGCCTTTGCCCAGATCAAGCAGGAGATGGCTCATGCGGTAGCCCTTGGCCCAGTCAGGACAGGACCAGATGTGAAGAACGTGCTCTACTCAGCAGCCGGGAACAATAGCCTGTCCTGGAGCCTTTGGCAAAAATTGCCTGGGGAGACTCGAGGCCGACCACTGGGATTCTGGAGCTGAAGCTACAGAGGGTCCGAAGCCAACTACACTCCAACAGAGAAGGAAATCTTGGCCGCCTATGAAGGAGTTCAAGCCGCCTCAGAAGTGGTAGGCACTGAAACACAACTCCTGCTGGCACCTCGACTACCAGTGCTGGGATGGATGTTCAAAGCAGAAGTTCCCTCTACCCACCATGCCACCAATGCCACATGGAGTAAATGGATTGCCCTCATCACTCAGCGCACCCGCATTGGAAACCCAAATCGCCCTGGGATTCTGGAAATAATTACAAACTGGCCGGAAGGTGAAAACTTTGGTCTCATGGATGAAGAGGAGCAGGAACAAGTGACACGTGCTGAAGAAGCTCCACCATACAACCAACTGCCAGCAGAAGAAACATGCTACGCTCTTTTCACTGACGGTTCCTGCCGCATCGTTGGGATGAAACGAAAGTGGAAAGCAGCAGTATGGAGCCCCACACGACAGGTTGCACAAGCCACTGAAGGAGAAGGTGGGTCAAGCCAACTTGCTGAACTCAAAGCTGTTCAACTGGCCCTGGACATTGCTGAAAGAGAGAAGTGGCCAAAGCTCTACCTCTACACTGATTCGTGGATGATAGCCAATGCTCTGTGGGGATGGCTGGACAGGTGGAAAAGGGCCAATTGGCAGCGCAAGGTAAAGCCAATCTGGGCTGCAGATGAGTGGAAGGACATTGCCACTCGGGTAGAGAAGCTACCTGTCAAAGTCCATCATGTAGATGCCCATGTCCCCAAGAGTCGGGCTAATGAAGAGCACCGAAACAACCAGCAGGTAGATCAAGCTGCAAAGATAGAGACGTCAAAGATAGACTTAGATTGGCAACACAAGGCAGAGTTGTTTCTAGCTCGATGGGCCCATGATACCTCAGGTCACCAGGGCAGAGATGCCACCTATAAGTGGGCACAAGACCGAGGGGTGGATCTAACCATGGACAGTATTTCTCAGGTTATCCATGACTGTGAGACGTGTGCTGCCATCAAGCAGGCCAAGAGGGTGAAGCCCTTATCGTATGGCAGGCGATGGTCCAAGTATAAGTACGGGGAAGCCTGGCAGATTGACTACATCACCCTTCCCCAAACCCGCCAAGGCAAGTGCTATGTGCTGACCATGGTGGAAGCCACAACTGGATGGCTGGAGACCTACCCTGTGCCTCATGCTACTGCCCAGAACACCATTCTAGGCCTTGAAAAGCAAGTTCTTTGGAGACATGGTACCCCTGAGAGGATTGAGTCAGACAATGGAACTCATTTCAAGAACAGCCTCATCAACAACTGGGCTAGGGAACATGGCATTGAGTGGGTGTACCATATCCCCTATCATGCACCAGCTTCAGGGAAGGTAGAAAGATACAATGGACTGCTAAAAACTACCCTGAAAGCACTGGGTGGAGGATCATTCAAAAATTGGGAGCAGCATCTAGCAAAGGCCACCTGGTTAGTTAACACCCGAGGTTCCACCAACCGAGCAGGCCCTGCCCAATCTAAGCCCCTACATACAGTAGATGGAGAGAAAGTCCCAGTAGTACATGTAAGGTGTTTGTTAGGGAAGACAGTTTGGATCAATTCTGCTTCAAGTACGGAGGATCCCATCCGTGGGATTGTCTTTGCTCAGGGGTCAGGTTGCACATGGTGCGTAATGCAGAAAGATGGAACCACACGATGTGTACCCCAGGGAGATCTGATTGTTGGGTGAGAACCGTGTGTAATTGAATGGTACTGCCACTGTATGTAGCTGTATATTGCATATTGTTTTTATATAGATGTATGTGTGTGTAGAGCTAGAGTATATATTAGTTTTAGTAAATTGACAATATGGGGATAAGGGGTGGAATGTCCTAGGGTAACTTTATGATGCTTGTATCCCCAATCGTCTGTTCTGTTTGTGCTGTATATTGAGTTCTGTGCCTTTAAGACTGGTTCTAAGAGCAAGGAGAAGTGCAGAGTTTGTTTTGAGAAAACTGCCTGACTCCTCCACATTCTTCTGTGGACGGTGTGTTCGGCGGAGGCTTGGAGACACTGCAGGACAGAGATCTTTTTGCTTTTAGTTAGTTTCAGCTAGCTAGGGCAGAGAAGTTCCCTAGACTGTTTTTTTTTTTTTTTCCTTTTTCTTGGAACTGTTTAAACCTGCTCTGGACTGAAAACCCAGGGGAGCACTGGGGGCTGCACCTGCGGCCCACTGGGGCCTGGACCTCGGCATTTTCCAGCAGCGCCGGAGGGACTGGGACTGAGGAGAGACTGAGAGAGAGCCGAGCTCCACCCACGGGAAGGACTTTCTCAATTTGCCATCTCACTTCAGAATGAGAGGTTTTATTGTTTCATATTATTCATTCTTTATACTTGTATGCACTTTATTTGTTTAGTAAAATAGCTTTTTCCACTTTTCTCCACAAAGGTTTTTTTTTTTTTCCAGACTGGTTGGAGGGAGGGGCCACTTGGGTTTGCTTCCCAGAGGGATCCTATACAGGGGTTTTCCCCCAAATTTGTCTCCAAACCAGGACATACCCTAAACACACTTTAGGTTCTACAGATCTTAAATCCGACTGTTATAAATACGATAGACCAAATTCTTAGAAATCAAAATTTAGAATTTTATATGAGAGACAAAATTACAGTCTCGGACAGCCACAGTTAAAAGGACAGCGTCGAGCCCAGGATCGGCGCTGGGTGAACAATGATAAAACACTCTGCCAGTATGCTATCCCCCAAGTTCACCTTTCTGGCTTGAAGCTGCCCCTTTTTATACACTGGATCGCTGAGAAAATCGGGGCTCTGATGTTCTCCCCGTCCGCGGCGACTTCATTAACTATTCATGTTCGGAGTCGGGTGTTCTGAATAGTTTTTCCTGTGTAGACAATGGTCTTAATCGTCGAGCCCAGGTGTGTCGTAGATATGATAATGTCCGGAGGAGGTGGATGAGTTATGGATAGATATGATAATGTCCCGAGGATGCGGATGAGATATGGATCTGATGTGATCATTTGGTTCCTGGGCTGTTCATCTCTTTCTTCCATTGTCTTTGTGTTCTTTTCAGGGTTTCCCGGCAGAGGCATTCCCGTGTCCCTTTTGGCATCATTCTTAACATAGTTCTTGTGTCCTTTTTCTTGCACTGTGCTGTCGGCAGAAATATCCCATACCCCTCCCTGTATGGTTTCTATCTCAGTTTTCTTATAACATATTTGGGTAGATACAAACTTATATTCCATATGGGTGTATTACAATACAAACATATTCCAAACACGAATTAACTTTAGGACATTTATCACAATCCCCTCCCTTCTATCTTCACCTATTTAATTTGTGTTCCGGTTATAGCCTTTTTTTCCATCAAGGTAAAAAAGCTTCTTAAGCAAAGATTTTCCTTCTCTATTACTCAAATGACACTCTCTCAGATTCATCCCAATAAATTTTTTCTACCTTTTCTCCTTGTACCCGAGCCTCAAATTCTTCAAGTACTTCAGCGGCTCTACTTTTCTTCTCGTTTAATTTCATAATTTTTGAGACTGCATTATTTTTATTCACTCCACTTGAGGCTAGCTCAGGATCCATAGGTAATGATGCAATTTGCATCCTTTGGACCACAGTGTGGATTAATCTGATAAAACAGGGTATTAGACATGGTAAAAAGATTAATCCAGCCACCAAACATAAAATGAAAACCCCTGCTTTCTTCCACCATTCTCCTGTCCCAAACAATTGATCCCACCAGGAAGCTTGAAGTATTGAGTTCCATTTCTGCACAGGGACATGTGCGACTTTCTTGATTTCTGCAGCCAATCCCCTAATCATTTCCCCATAGTCATTGATCTCTATGCAACACTCAGAGTCATTAAACTTCCCACATACACCTCCCTCTTCTGCTAGTAAATAATCTAAGGCAATTCTATTTTGGTAAACAAACACCCTCATTTGAGAGTGCTGCTGGGCTAAAAGTTCTAATGCATCTGAGGTATGGTTAGAAACTATTTCTACTATGGCTTGCAACCGAATTAATTGGTTTAGCAGGTACACTGGAGTTCTATATCCCCAGCTCCCATCTTGAGCCCATGTGGCGGGGCCAGAGTATTCTATGATACGTTCGGCTGGCCATTCTTCATCCCCCCATTTCTGGTTCCCTCCTACCTGTGGGAGCTCCCTTTTTACCTCTCTCTTTTCACGATTGAGGGTCTCGTATAAGGGAGCTCCTAGTAGGCTGCTGCCTGACCTCGGTAAAGTGAAGAAAGAGGGTCTGATTATCCCTAAGGTACAAGAGCCCTTCCATTTCCGGGGTAATTCACTATAAGCTTTCTTATCGCAGATCCAGTAAATACCACTCGGAGCTTTCCACTTCATATCTATGTTCTCTGGCTTTTCCCAAAACTCTTTAAGGTCTGTTAGGGAATAATAGGGGTTAGCATTAGTGAGATCATACCAACACAATTCAATTTCTTCTATCCAGTTGCACTCCTTTTTCTGTTCCCTGCTCCAGTATCCATTTGGGGGTTTGGGTTGCCACACCTTGGTTTTATTGTTTGAATTCACCGTTAGTGTGGACAGACATGGGGTGTAACCTACGATTTCAATGAAAGCATTCTCTTCTCTACTGATGCAAATGGTCCCTATTATTCTCTCGTCTAAGGTCCATCCCTCAGGTCGGGTCATTGTTTTCAAAACTTTGTTATCCCATCTCAGGATTTGTTCAGGGGCTAAACTTTCCCCTTTCCAGGGCCATCTTTCAGCTGATTTCAACCCCCCACAAATCTAGCAGTTAGTTAGCCCTAATTCTGTGGCTATTTCCTGTACTAAATCCAAAAAGAGATTTTTGTTAGTAGTAGATAAGCTCCAATCGTTAGATTGTTTTTCTAACTGCTCATACTGTTCGCTGAGTGTCCTCATTCTTTCCTGTTCCATTCTCTTTCTTTTTGCTTCTAATTCTTGCTTCCTCAGTTCTAAGGCCACCCTTTTTATTTTATTTTCAGGGTCCAGTCCTTCCTCATCTTTAGAAAAACAGAATACTTTATCTAGTTTTAGACAGACTCTATCATCGTTATCACCTTACAGATCTAGCAGGATAGGTCCATGGTTCAGAGAAGGGGTTTGAAGTTTCTCGTTCTGTCCCACCCAATATGTTTTCCCATTTAGGGTACACATTTCTAATTTACTTTTATCATAGCATAATTTGTTCACTTGCAAATACCCCACAAAAGTAGATTCCCGCTTTCCCCCAATCTAGATAGTTTTATTACAATTTCTACACATAGGAACTATAGACATTTTACTGAGCTCCCTCCTTTTCCTAGGTATTGCCACTGGGTGATGGGCTTTCTCTGTTTGGTTATTAATTTGGGACCCACTAGTATATTTGCAGGTTTCCCCCCTTCCCCTTTGTGGACAGTTAAGGTATAACCTCGGGTCTATGTTCTGGCCCCAGGTAGGTTCCAGCCGAGTTTCCTGTGGGTCAATTTCTTTCCCCATTCTCTCCTGAGGATTGGGGAGGCCACTCGTGAGGTACACGGCTTGACTCAGGATCACCAGGGTTACCCATAGGCGTATCCCTCTGCCTATCCCATCGCCCCCTGGTGTGCCACTAGCGGCGGGGTAAACCATCTTCTTGGCAGCAAGGATATTCTTCTGGGCCCCTGTGGGTGCTCCTCTGAGCATACCGTCTTTTGTACTGTTCCCACTTGTCCAATTTTACCTGGTCAGATATACAGGGTACCTTTCCCATCCTTCTACACTCAATTGCTAGTGGTTCTGCTTTTTTTGTTCAATTTTCCCCTTATCCCATTTGTGAAATAATGGAACCACTCAAAAGAATCTAATTCAAAAAGGCCCGCTTCAGTGGCAAGATATAGAAAAAGACCAGTGAGCCTTCTCTCTTCCTCTAAACAATTTTCACACAGACTCCAAGGCTTAATTCCACTGTAACAATGAGTCACCCAAATTTCTTTACAATACCCGCACTTAAAGTGAGCAAAAGGATAGCAGGGACACCCTGCTTGGTTACAACTTAGCCGGTAGATGTCGGTCATTGGGGGTTTCGATGAATCCTTAGCTTCAAGTCTCCTGGAGCTGAGGTGACTTTCCACTGAGGAGAGCTATCTTGCGGTTCAATCCTTTTCACCTGAGATGAATGGGTCCAGCCTCTTTCAGCGGTTCTCACGGCCGTGTCTGTTGTGAGGAGAACGAGAAAAGGTCCTTCCCAGTGAGGTGATAATGGTGTCTCTCTCCACACTTTGATCAGCACCTTGTCCCCTGGCTGAATTCTGTGAATGGCAAATCCCAAGGGTGTGCTCTGTGCTATTAATCCGCGTTTTCGGAGCTCCTGCAAATTTTTATTAAGACAAGATAAGATTGGATTTGGCAATCTTCCATTCGAGGGTGTCCCATGGGCATTCCATGTTCATATGGCATTCCATATAACATTTTGAAAGGGGATAACCCAGACCCTGAATGGGGTTGGGTCCTAACATTCAAGAGTGCTAAAGGGAGGCACCTTACCCAGGACATCTTAGTTTCCAGCATAAGCTTAGATATCTGAGCTTTTAAGGTTTGATTCATTCTTTCCACCTGTCCCGAGCTCTGGGGGTGCCAGGGTGTGTGATATTCCCATCTAATTCCCAGGGCTTCTGCCAGATGTTTTATAATTTTTGAAGTGAAGTGTGTTCCCTGATCTGAGTCAATGGAGTCTGGGATCCCATATCTAGGTATGATTTCCTCTAATAATCTTCTCACTACTGCCTGGACTGTGGCCCAGGAGCTTGGGAATGCCTCCACCCAGTGGGTCAGCTGATCCACTATTACTAATAAATATTTATGTCTTCCAATTTTAGGTAATTCAGTGAAGTCTACCTGAATCCTCCCGAAGGGGCGGTATGCTAAGGGGGGTTCCCCAGGAGTGATTTGCCTGCTCCTAGATTTATTTATTTTCTGGCATATCATGCAGCCCTGGACTTCCTGTTTTGCCATTTCAAAAATACCTTTACATCCAAAAAATTTTAGGAATTGTTCAGCTAATGCTTGGGTTCCCCAGTGAGTCTGAGAGTGTAATCTCCTTAATATTCTCCGGGCATATGCTTTTGGGATTAACTCTCGGCCATCGGGTAGCTTCCATTTACCCCCCTCTAGTGTTCCCCCTATCTTCTTGAAGTCTTCAATTTCTTTCTCGGTAGGCTGCAGGGGAAATTCCTGGTGCTCCACCCTGGGATCCTCAGGAGTGCTTAGTGTGAGAGGAGTTGCTCGTCTTGCTTCCTGATCAGCTAAATTGTTCCCTCTAGTTCTAAACTGCAATCCTGTTTGATGTCCTTTTACATACACTATGGCAATGGCTTTTGGCTCCCGTATAGCTTTCAAGATCTGCCTTATTAGATCCTCATGTACTAAATTCTTTCCTCGAGTGTTTATTAACCCTCTTTCCTCCCATATTTTTCCAAAAGTGTGTACCACTCCAAAAGCATACTTAGAATCAGTAAAAATGGTTCCCACCTTTCCCCGTAGTTCCCTTAAAGCTTCCAGGACCGCATACAACTCGCATGCCTGGGCTGACCAAGATGCACTTAGTGGTCCTGATCTAATTACCTCCCCTGTTTTCCCATCTATGACAGCATAACCTGATTTTCTTTTTCCTTCTATGACTCTAGCCGAGCCATCTACGTAGCATTTCTCTCCTTCTTCTAACTCTTCATCTTCCAGGTCTGCTCTTATTTTTGTTTGCAATTCTATTAAATCTGAGCAACTGTGGGTGGGTCTTTCTGATGCTTCCCCAAAAAGAAATTCTGCTGGATTGTTAGCTTTTGTTGTTCTCAGTTCTAATTCAGGGGCATGAATGCGAATGGCTTCGTAGTTCAGAAGCCTAGCATCCATGAGCCATTTCTCTGCTTTCTGCTGCAAAATAGTTCTTACATCGTGCGGGGTGTAAATCACTAGGGGAGCTCCAAAGGTAATCTTTTTGGCTTCCTCCACCAGCAGTGCAACTGCCACTATAGCTTGCAAACATGTGGGCCAACCCCGGCTTACGGGGTCCAGTAACTTTGAGAGATAACCTACAGGTTTCTTATCTCCTGCCCAATCCTGTGTGAGGACCCCATGTGCGGTATGATTGTTCACATCAATGAATAATTGGAAGTTTTTATTTACATCGGGTAGGCTCAAGACAGGGGCTGCTATTAGAGCTTCCTTTAATCGCTGCAAGCCCCTATCATCATGTTCAGTCCACTTTACCTTTTCTGTGGTCAATTTCTCACATAGGAATTTTACCTTTTCACTATACCCTTCTATCCATTGCCTACAGTATCCCAGAAGTCCTAGCACCTGCCTTTTGGTCCTTGGGGGAGGCAATTCTAGTATACCAGACACTCTTTCTGGGTCCAGCTTTTTCTTTCCCCTAGTAATCCAGTGCCCAAGATATTTAACTTCAGGCTCTATGAATTGTAACTTTTGCTTTGATACCTTTAATTCTTTTTCTCCCAAAAAGTTCAGTAACTCAATGGTACATTTTCTTACCTCCTCCTCTGTTTCCCCTGCAACTAGCAAGTCATCTACATATTGAAGGATTTTTGTCCCCTTTCTAGGGGAAAATTGACCCAGCAATTGCTCTAAGGCTTGCCCAAATAAGTTGGGTGAGTCCACAAAGCCCTGAGGCAGGGAGGCCCATCTCAACTGTTGCTTACGGATTCGTTTCAGGGTCCTCCCATTGAAATGCAAAAAAATCACGACTGCCTTCAGCTAAAGGACAGGTCCAGAATGCATCCTTTAAGTCTATTACACTATACCAAGTATCCTCCGGGGAGACCCTGTTTAGAAGCATGTATGGGTTTGCCACCACAGGAAACCGAGTTTTACTTCTTTCATTTATTGCTCTCAGATCCTGCACCAGTCTATAACTCCCGTCTGTCTTTCTTATGGCTAGTATCGGGGTATTATTTCAGGACATACATGGTTCCAAAATTCCTTTGTTTATTAGGTCATCTATTATGGGTTTCAGTCCTCGCCTCCCTTCTAAGGGAATAGGATACTGTTTTACCCTTATGGGGTCTTCAGGTCTCTCGATTTCAATTGAAATTGGATCCATATCCAACCTCCCGGCTTCCCTCCCCGTATGCCACACTTCAGGGTTAATTTTCTCCTCGTCCTCACAGGTTAGTTTATAGATACTGACCACCAACTGCGAATTTCTCATGATTAGGTTAATTCCTAAGGCAATCATCAGATCCCTGACCAACAAGTTATAGTCAGCTTCTTCTACTAACAGCATGTCCCCTAAACAAACTTTATTTTCTGCTTCAATTTCCACATCCTTTACTATGGGAACTCTAAAAGGCTCTCCCTTAGCTCCTATGACTACCATAAATTCTTTACTCACCGTGCACCCTGGAGGCAACTGTTTAAAAGTACTTTTTTCAGCTCCAGAGTCCACCAAAAAATCCATTTTTGTTCCTTTGGGTCCAATTTTAAGGGTTGTCAAGGGCTCCCGTGATGTTAAGGACCCTAAAATGAAGAGCTCCCGACATCCCTAATCCTCCCTAAATATTTTCTCATCTTGTATTTTTTTCTTGCAATCCTTTTTTATGTGCCCCTTTTTCTTGCAATAGAAACACTCTGGTCCCTCCTCCCAATTCCCAGGGGCCCCTTTTTGCGGACGGACTGGTCCTTTCGAGGGTCCCCTTTGGGGTTTTTCCTGTGTTTTGGGGACGATCCTGTTTTTGGGCTTCTCTCACAGCGGCCACCAGTACTCTAGCCTGTGCTTTCTGTTTCTCCTCATCCCTCCTCATGTATATTTTCTGAGCTTCCCTTAACAATTCCTGCAATCCCTTCTCCTGCCACCCTTCAATTTTCTCTAATTTCCTCCGTATGTCCTCCCACGATTTCGCCACAAATTGGGTTTTCAGCAGCACCTCCCCCACCGGAGAATCAGGGTCTGTCCCAGAGTATACTTGGAGACTTTTTCTCAATCTCTCCAAGCACTCTGTAGGGGTCTCCTCTTTCCCTTGGCACTCCCCGAATACTTTGCTCAAATTCTGTCCCCGAGGTACCGCCTCCCTAATTCCCTGGATTATTATATTCCTCATGTCAATCATATTCCTTCTACCCTCTTCAGTCTGTGCATTCCACTGAGGATCCTGGCTTGGCCATTTTTGATCCCCAGGCGTACTCTGAGGGTTCCTCCGCTCCCATTCCCGCATCCCCGCTTGCCTTATCATCTCTCTCTCTTCAGTATTAAAGACCTCAGGATTGCCGTGAGATCCTCATATGAATAAATACTGGTTCCCAAAAACTCATCCAACCTCTCAGACGCTCCTAAGGGGTCATACATAAGTTTTCCCATTTCCTTCTTAAAGGCCCTTACATTGTTAGTATTAATCGGGACATTTAAGAAACTGATAACACCAGGGGCTGTGGGCACTTCTCTTAAAGGGAAGAGGTTAGCTTTATCGCTTTCCCCTTCACTTTCCACCTTGTTCAATCTTTTTAGCTGTCTCCGAGTCCTCCTTGCGGGTGGAGTGTGCCTAGTTTCTATTGAAACCAGCAGAGCGGGGGTTGTAGGGCTGAGGAACACCGCTAAGTCTAAATCAAGCGGTTGGGCATTGGGGAGAGGGGTAGGGGTCGGGAGAGATTGTGGCATTCCCTGAGATGGTCGGGGTGCCGGTACGGGTTCCAGTGGAGGAGGGAGTCCTGCCTTTGGGAACGGAGCCACCGCTTGTGGGGGCTGTGGCTCCGGAGGAGGGGCAGAGGGTAGTGATGCGGGGCTGGGGGTCCCTTGTTCCGAGGGGAACCCCGCTCCCATGGGGTCCTGTGAATTTCCCAGGTTTGGAAGGGGAGGGGGTGAAGGTACAAGGTAAGGTGGGGGAAGGTTGTCTAAAGGCTCCCACCTATCACCTGAGGTGGTCCCAGGACCCCTTAGTTTCACTGGCAGAAGTCTAGCATCAATTTCTCCCCAGATTAGTGCGTACTCATGTTCCTCCTTACTCCCTCCCTCCTTCACATAATTCACCAAAGCCGTGCAAATCCATTTCTCAAATGTTCCAAAGACAGGCCATATCACATGATCCTGTATGTAGAAATTGTTTTTCCCTCCGCCGTTGCTGTGGACTCCAGGACGGTGTATGTAAACGAGAGATCTCTGCAGTTAGGTTTTAGAAGATTGGGTTTATTGTAAGGGATGTGAGGCCTTGCTCTGAGCTGCCAGGCGCAGCTCGTGGCACGGCCAAGGAGGTGGGGGAAGGGCAAGGGTAGGGAATGGTGGGGAGCAAAGAGAGAGAGAGAGAGAGAGCAAAAGAGGGGTAAAGAGGCAAAGAGCCAAAAGAGAGGTGAAAAGCAAAAGAGAGGGCAAAAGAGAGATGAAAAGCAAAAGAGGCCGACCCACCTTCGGAGCCCCCTGATAAGGGGTCTCGAGGTGGGCCGGAACAGGATCTGTGCCAATGGGCTTACAGATACCTGATACTTTAGGGGAGGGGTACAGGTGTGGGATGAACCATTGGGGGGTGTGACAGAACATTCCATTTGACCTGGGTCTGGTGACCTTCAGCAGGTCACCCAACTGTTTTCTTATACATCCAGTATCCAATACATCTCAAACATCAAAACTTACTTTCAATTCTATCTCACCTACATGTCCCATATTCCCAGAATATAGGCAATCATATTTGTAGGGTTTTTTGGCCTCATCCTCCCCAACACCTGTACTTCTAGTCCCCCCCCATACTTCAATACAGTAGTGAATCATTTGCCTTTTAGACCTCCTCCGTCTCACAGAACATTCCTCCCAATGTTCTAACATCCACCCTAAAGGACTTTCGATTGGGATTTCAGGGATACCTTTAACAGTTCCCTTCTTAGACTTCCCTGTGACCTTTTCTTTGGGTTTACTTTTCCTTTGTCCCATAGTGTCAGTTCACCAGTTACTGGCCCTTTAAGGGTGATCGATCCCCCCTCGGGGTTTTTCCTGGTGATTATGAGCTCTGTTTACCTACTTACTCTCCCCTGGACTGTTCCTGGTCCTAGGCTGAAAGGTTTACCAGTCCCGGAACTCTTGTAAGGATGTACCCTTCCCTTTCAGCCTTCCTGTGACCGATCCCCCCTCTGAAACTCCCCGAGTTTCTGGGCTTGACGTGTGAGGTGCGTGTTTTGTTTTCCCCGAAACTTTCACCCTTGCAGGGAAGTGGAACTGCAATTTTGGGGTCCCCACTCGCTTCGTGATAAAATCACGTCTCACTCACACGCTCGGTCACTCCCACTCAACCACGCAATACTTACGATCCTTTTCCTGCGTGGGCTCTTCGTGCACGTAGATTTTTACGAGTTGATCTTCTTCGCCGCGGCTCCGGAGGATCTGTTCCCCAGGTCCCCCCTTTGAGTTCCCTGAGAGCTCTTACTTCGCCTAAGTCCCTTTTAAATGTGGCTTTTGGTTTTACGTTCGTCGTGTGGCCGATCGGTTCCACACAGCCCCGCCGGCTCCGCCGGGCTGCTGAATTTCAGCAGGGCGCCTCCTGGTCAGAGATGGGGGTCCGAGGGTCCCAATATCATGCCAATCATGTTGGGGTCACCAGAATTGTTATAAATACGATAGACCAAATTCTTAGAAATCAAAATTTAGAATTTTATTTGAGAGACAAAATTACAGTCTCGGACAGCCACAGTTAAAAGGACAGCGTCAAGCCCAGGATCGGCGCTGGGTGAACAATGATAGCACACTCTGCCAGTATGCTATCCCCCAAGTTCACCTTTCTGGCTTGAAGCTGCCCCTTTTTATACACTGGATCGCTGAGAAAATCGGAGCTCTGATGTTCTCCCCGTCCGCGGCGACTTCATTAACTATTCATGCTCAGAGTCGGGTGTTCTGAATAGTTTTTCCTGTGTAGACAATGGTCTTAAACGTCGAGCCCAGGTGTGTCGTAGATATGATAATGTCTGGAGGAGATGGATGAGATACGGATCTGATGTGATCATTTGATTCCTGGGCTGTTCATCTCTTTCTTCCATCGTCTTTGTGTTCTTTTCAGGGTTTCCCGGCAGAGGCATTCCCGTGTCCCTTTTGGCGTCATTCTTAACATAGTTCTCGTGTTCTTTTTCTTGCACTGTGCTATTGGCAGAAATATCTCATACCCCTCCCCGTATGGTTTCTATCTCAGTTTTCTTATAACATATTTGGGTAGATACAAACTTATATTCCATATGGGTGTATTACAATACAAACATATTCCAAACACGAATTAACTTTAGGACATTTATCACACCGACTCAATGCAGATTAACTTTATATTACATATCACTATATTTAACGTGAATTAATTACCTATCACAATACCTAACACGAATTAACTTTAGGTCACATATCACAAAAATTAAAAATTAAGGGGGGTTATACATTAAAAGGGGAATCTTAGGCATTTTGGGAAGTCTGTACCTCTCAAGTACCTCAGCCAATGGGGAAAGAGAGAGGGAAATGTGGCCGGGAAATTAGGATAAAAAGGAGGCTGCGTCCTCCGAAAAACTGAGAGACACCAGGGGAAATGCCCCATGGCCTCTACCTTTATTTGAATAAAGTAAAAGGACTCCTCTGTCTCCTTTTTGGACATAAACCTCTGGTGTTCATGGATTAATTTTCCTAACAGTTCAGTTATTATTAATGCCATAGTTGTTATTGTTTGTTTGCCTTGTTATATTTACTAGTAAAGAACTGTTATTCCTGTCCCTATACCTCTGCCTGAAAAGCCCCTTTAATTTTCTGAATTATAATAACTTGGAGGGAGGGGATTGGAATTCCCCATTCCTAGAGAGGCCCCACCCCTCCCTAGAAGATGCCTGTCTTTCAAACCAAGACAGGTTTTATGGCATCGTATCTTAAGCTATTCAGTCTTTGGTACATTTGGGTATATTTTTGTTTTAACAGAGAAGTAAAGATGAGGGTGGAACATGAGTGTCTTCATAGGAAAGATGAATTTGCAAAATGTTTTGCTGTCTCACTTGAGTGGAAGCATGTGGTTTTCATTTCCCATAACCTCAAGGCATTACAAAATCATGATTAAAGCCCTAAGAACAGTGTGATCAGCAATAAAATTGGTAAGTTTGAAAAATTATACACCATGAGGTTTTCCTTTATTTACTTTTCTTGTCTTCCAGGTCACAGTTTCAAGCCTTTTCCCACAGCAGCAAGGACTGGATTGTTTTGGTTTTTAATTGTAAACTGAGGTCTTTATGTAATCTGTTCTGTCCAAAGCTGGGGCTGCAGGAAAACAGCAGATTGTGCAAGCTCTGAGAGCAATTCCAGTGGTTGGGAATAGATTCAGCCTTTGTCAAAAGTGCAACTTTGCTACAAATGTCACTTATTGAAGTGGGGAGTGTTCCAGTTGGAGCCCAGATGGTATTTATATCCCTTAAATGATAAGATATGAAAATATTCACATTGCAAAAAGCAATCATTCTTATTAAAGGTTGGTTTAATAGGTGTCTCTATTTGATATTTTTGGGGAAGAAAAATACACTATTGATTGTATATACAAATTGGATGATAATTTAAGTAGTGCTTGATGGTGGCAAATCAGGAGCACAGCAGTGGCTCTGGGCAGCAGAGATGTAGATGACACTTCCAGCATTTTATATTGTTACCTTTTTTTTTTTTTCTTTTTTAAGTTGTAGCCTGTTTAATTACTGGTGATGATGGTTTATTCATTCATGTGCAATTAAAAACGCCCAATGCAGACTTCCTGGAGACTGCACATAAAACACAGAGGCTTAGTAGGGTATTAGGGTATTAGAGATTCATCTGAGTGCCTGGAATACAGAGGGTCTTTGCTTTGGCTTGTCTAAGTGTGTTGCTTGTCTCTCACGGAGCTCCCTGGCTGTGTTTTTGCCCAGGCTAGCCCGAGACAAGCGGTAGACAAAAGGAGCTCCTTTGGATCCTAAAAACCCAGGAGGCGGCTGAGAACCTTTCCCTTAGCACGAAAGAGCGAGACCCCATCGGCAGCAAAGGAAGGAGTCAGAGCTTGATCCGGGGACGAAACCAAGGCTTTATTCAGTCTTTGTTCTGTGGTCCTGCCCCAGAGCACAGCCCGAATCAAGAGAGCTGACCTCGTGTTACTTGGGCTTATATCCAGGGAAGGGGCTGAAGGAGGGGACAAGCCAATACCCAATGAGGGGTAAGGTGGGAGTGGAACAGGGTTGGAAGGACATTCAAGGAAACCAATGGGGAACATAAAAGGAAGGATCTTTTCGGCCCTTGCCCCATCATTTGATGTCTTTTACCCAAACCCTCCAGAACCTGTCTGGAACAGCTGAATGATAGACAGGGCCCACAGGAGGGGACTGGGAGGAATGTGGGAGGATGGGCAGGGAAAAGGGCAGGGACAAACCTCAGGATATAACAGTTTTCAGGAGACCAGGGGAGTACAGAACAAACCATTATAAAATCCATTATATAAAAAGGAAATACAATATGAAACCAAATAACACACAGCAACATAGGTGGTGTTTGTTTAACTGATGGCTGCTAACTGATAACACATGTGCTGTTACTGGTGTTGACCTTTTCCCGGTTAAACTGGCTTAAAATGAAAGTGTTTATGGGGACACTGCATCCCTGGCATCCATGGACTCTTTGGGCAGAGGGGAGTTTGATGTCTGGGACAGTTCAGCAGAGAGCTGCATGTTTGCAGATTCTAATGGCTCTTGCTCCAGAAGGCTTTTAACACACTCCCTGCACAGCCACCCTGGGCAGGAACTGCTTTTTCCATTGCCAGTTTGTTTTGCCACTGTGGTTTCATTACACCTTAGGTTTCTTGAGCATGTAAAATGCTATCAAATTGGTAACAGAAGGAGGAGGGGAGAGGTTTGCAGTGCAGCCTCGGGCTCAGCAAGACCAGAGCTGCTGCTGTGTGCAAGGCAAAATCAAAGGAGTGTTTTGTGCCCCACTCTGGAGCCTTTAGAGAAAGGCTGGTTCCATGTCTGTGAGGGCCTGCTCTGAGCTGCTGCTTCTGGACATCCGGAGAAGCTTTTCCAAAATCTATCACAGTGAATGGATTGAATTTGGAGAGAAGTGTCAGCAATGGAGCGAGTCCGTCCCATCTGATTGCTGGCAGCTTTTCACTGAGCCATGGACTGAGCCTCTATGAGCCTGCTGAGAGCCTGTCTCAGCTTTGTTCACCTGCTTTCAGCTGCCTTGAAGTTCCAGGGAATCTATGAAGTGTTTGTAATGGAGAAGCACATGGGGGGGTAGCCACAGTGTTGCAAGGTGACTGTGGTTAAGTGTTTACCAGAAATGTTTTTGGGGATGCAGGGATGCTATAGAGAATTGTTGCTCTTCTGCTGGCTCCAGCTCTTTCCCTACCTCCAAAGGTCCCTCTGTTGAGGGCTTAGGGTATCCCTAGATGGAAGTGTAGACTGACCATCAACTGTGGCCAAACTACCCTGGTTCTTTGCTCTTTTTGTCCTGGCTCAGGGTAAGGCTGTTCTAAAGGACCTTCCCAAGGAGCTTTTCCATGCCATGGTGCTGCATGGTGTTGGAGCTCAGCTCTGTCTTGGATGAGGGAGGTTTGAACTCAGGTCACAGAATCATTAAGGTCTGAAAAGACTTCCAGGATCATTGAGTTTAACAATTAACCAAACATGTCCATGTTTATCAATAAACCATGTCATGTCCATGTACCCAGATGTCATGGCCATGCATATTTTGAACACTTCAGGGATGATGACTCCACCACTTCCCACAAGAAGCAAATGATCAATTCAGAGAGTGGAAAATGGGTTTGCTCTGCTTTTTCATTTCTAGAGGCTGTTAAAACTCTGACTGTTTTGTTATCAAAAAGGATGCATCTCTGACATGCTTGAGCCAGTCAGTTAAGTGCAAACATGACAGGAAATGAAATTTTTCATTCTTGACAAGAAGTGAAAGAAAAATGTCTTTTTCAAAGGGAAGTATTATTCTGGTAAGAACAGTGTTAGGCTTGGGGTAGGGGAAGGCAGTTGTCTTTGGATCAGAATTCTCTGTATTTGAACCTGAGCTCTTTTCCCCCTTGGTTTTTCTCCATGGATATAAAAAAAAAAAAAAAAAAAAAAAATCAGGTGTTGATTCCCAAAGCAACTGAATAAATGTACCTAAATTTTTATAACCTCTCAAATATGTCAGTGCTTCCACTGGATGAGATTATGGATGGGAGGAGAGGCAATGTGAAGGTGTCCTGGTTTGGAGACATTTGGGGGAAAACCCAAATATAGGATCCCTCTGGGAAGCAAACTCAAGTGGCCCCTCCCTCTAACCAGTCCGGGAAAAAAAAAACCTTTGTGGAGAAAAGTGGAAAAAACTATTTTACTAAACAAATAAAGTGCATACAAGTATAAAGAAATGAATAATATGAAACAATAAAACCTCTCCTTCTGAAGTGAGATGGGCAAATTGAGAAAGTCCTTGCCATGGGTGTAGCTCGGCTCTCTCAGTCTGTCCTCAGTCCCAGTCCCTCTGGCGCTGCTGGAAAATGCCGAGGTCCAGGCCCCAGTGGGCCGCAGGTGCAGCCCCCAGTGCTCCCCTGGGTTTTCAGTCCAGAGCAGGTTTAAACAGTTCCAAGAAAAAGGAAAGGGAAAAAAAAAAAACAGTCTAGGGAACTTCTCTGCCCTAGCTAGCTGAAACTAACTAAAAGCAAAAAGATCTCTGTCCTGCAGTCCCTCCAAGCCTCTGCCGAACACCTCGTCCGCAGAAGAATGTGGAGGAGTCAGGCAGTTTTCTCAAAACAAACTCCGCGCTTCTCCTTGCGCTTAGAACCAGTTTTAAAGGCACAGGACTCAATATACAGCAGAAACAGAACAGACGATTGGGGATACAAGCATCATAAAGTTACCCTAGGACATTCTACCCCCCCCATATTGTCAATTTACTAAAACTAATAAATATACTCTAGCTCTACACACACATATATCTATATAAAAACAATATGCAATATACAGCTACATTCAGTGGCAGTACTATTTAGCACACAACAATAATTACACACGGTTCTCACCCAACAATCAAATCTCCCTGGGGTACACATCGTGTGGTTCCATCTTTCTGCATTACCCACCATGTGCAGCCTGGTCCTTGAGCAAAGACAATCCCACGGATGGGATCCTCCGTACTTGAAGCAGAATTGATCCAAACTGTCTTCCCTAACAAACCTCTTACATGTACTGTGGTGGTGCAGAACTGTTTTATTAGGTTTTTGTAAGAAGTTTGTGTTATGGTTCATTTCACTGTATCCCCAGTTCTGTATCCCTTTTGTGTTGTCTGTATAATAAGGTGTTTTGTGTCAATCATCCCACCCCTCACATGACATGTAACATCCCCTCTGCCCCTGCCCCCCCTTTCTCTGGGGCAGCCTGTCTATCACTCCAGGGGTCCCTCCCGGATTGCGAAATCTCAGGGAGAGGGCTTCAGGTGATAGGTCCCCTGGGGGAAATTCTTTTCCTCTGGGGGTGGTTGGTCCAAGGCTTGGGGGTGGGCACACCTTGGACCCACTGTATCCCCTGATTTGTTGTCTTGTTGTATCCTCCCTGGAACCCCTCCCCCGCATATAGGGGTAGGAGGGAGGAAGAGGCTCTCTCAGCCCTCACCTCTCAGCTCTCACCTCTCAGCCCTCTCAGCCTCGGAGCTCTCAGCTCTCCAGCCGCTCGCCTCGGAGCTCCCTGCTAATAAACATCTTTAACCTGCTAAGCTGAGAGCCAGCCTTTTCTCTTCTGCTGCTGTTGACTGTCTCGATACATGGAGTCTAGCTGCTGAGCCAAGAAGCCGAAACGAACTGGAAACTTTGTGTCTGTGTTGACTCGAGCTAGCTGGGGGTCAACTCCCGCCCGGAGCGGGACAGAACCAGACACAAAGGGTGGCGCTCCAACCTGGAGCTCACCACGCCGGCAGAAGCAGCTTGGTCCACGTGGAGCATGGCTCCACGGAGACCGAGCGTCCGGTGCCCACGCAGGGCCTCCTGGAGATGAGGCGGACCCTGTGAATGGACTGGGGCTGATTTAGCCCGAAGATCAGTCTCTGGGCATCACGCACCCCTGTGAAATTGACTTTTAAACAAGGCAAGTTCCAGGGGAAAGAAGGGGAGCTTCGGGCCCCGACCGGAGTCCTTCTTGTGGCAGAAAAACCCGACCCACGCACCCCCCAGGTCACAGGAACATGTAAGTATACCACAACGGGACATACTTACTGGTTTTAGGGTTCCCCCGAGGGAGGGGGAAGCCATTGGGGAGGAAAAAGTCCTCCAAAAATAGCTGCGCAGCTAAAGGGTTAAACCTCCTGTGATTTTGAGCGAACAGGGTCGCGGGGGGACTGCTTTTCATCTAGGTTTGGGTTCAAAAGCAACTTAGTATCAAAACATGGGTGGAAAGCTAACGGTTGCTCAGAAAAGGTTGTATTATAACTATGCTTCGGTTGTTGACGAGGCCAAATTGAAAATCTCAAAAGGCGAGTTAAGAAGTTTTGTTGTCTGGGTTCATCTGCATTTTCCCCAAGTCTCTCCGGACAGGGTCTGCAGTGCAGATTTCTGTGGCACTGTAGAAAAGGAATTAATTAGGTTGATTCAAACTGGGGACAAAAATGCTACAAAGTATCTTATTGTGGCAACAAAGGTAAAATCGGCAGTTCAATTTCAAAAGGGAATTCAGAAAGAACCCAGCCGAGAAACGTGTTCTCCCCCTCCTCCCCCTCCTCCCCCCTCCTCTTTTCCCCGGTCCCCGTGTCCCCGGGAAAGGGTCCCGCCCGCCCGCTCTGCCTCCGGGGCGCCCCAGCCCCCCTGCCCGCGCTGGCCCGGTGGGACCAGGAGGGAGGTCTCAGGCAGCACTGGCCATGCTGCATGGGACGACCCTCCCTCGCCACCTTCCCCTGTTGAAAAATGCCGCGTTCGTTTTTCTGTGGGGGGGAAGCCACGTGGTCCTCTCGGGGTTCCCAAGATGGCGGAGACTGCATGGCAGAGGAGTCCCCCGCCCCCTCAGCGCCGACCACCCCTCCCTATCCCGGTGACGTGGTGCCCGCACGGGGCGGCCTCGCCCCCTCCCCCGCCCCACCTTACCCCTGTGATGTCGAGTGCCTGCCGCGTGGCCCCGCCCCCGCCCCACGCGGCCCCGCCCCCACCCCACATGGTGCTGGCCCCGACCCGGGCGGCCCCCCCCAACCCCCTGCGGCTGCGCGTGCACACTGCAGCACCCATTCCCCCCCGCAGCTGCCGCACCACCGCCCGCCCCGAAGCAGCCCGGTCCCGCGCCACCGGGGCTCGAGCCCGCTCCCCCGGGATCCCCCTCACCCCCCCACTCCTCGATGACATCACCTCCCGGGCAAGCCGCGCCCCCTGCAGGGACTCGGTTGCCAGGCAACCACGTGCCTCAGGGCACAGGCGTCCCAGCTCCCTTAAACCCGGAAATGCCTGAGCAGGGAACCGGGGCAGATGGAGCTGCCGATCCCTGCTCCATTCCTACCCTTGCCCCTGTTACCTTCCGCAATGCCCGCGGTGGTAACAACAGGGCAGAGTATCAACCATTTCCCCGAGCCACCATCAAAGAGATCTGCAAAGCTCACAGAATATATGGCCGTGATGGGCCATATTTCAGGGGGATCCTCAGAGCAGATCTCTCTGCAGAGGAGGTGGTGCCTGCTGATTTAAAGTACCTGTTTTCTTGCTTGCTGAACCCAACAGAATACATCCTATGGGTCACAGCTTGGAAACAGCTGCTCCAGGATGCCTTACCAGGGCTCCTCAACCATGTTAACACTAGAGTGGATGCTCAGGGAAACCCCATCACTCTCGACCACCTGGCTGGGGAGGGGCAGTGGGCAGAAGCCACTGACCAATTGGTCATTCCTGTCCAGTGCCTCCATGTAGTGAGAGACACAGCCCTGACTGCATTCTTCAGCATGCAAACACAAGGTCCTGCGATTTCATATTCGAAAATCAGGCAGAGCCAAAATGAGACTTTCACAGATTTTGTGGAAAGGCTGTCCCGAGCTATTGAAGCTCAGGTCAAAAATGAAATGGCTCGGGAACACATTTTAACGGAGATTGCGTTTTCAAATGCAAATGATTTATGTCGTGCTGCAATTTTAAGTTTACCCTTAAACCCCAAACCAACCTTACCAGACATGCTTCAGGTATGTCAGGTAAAGGTGCCTTGTATGAGCTCCTCTACAGGTCCACGGCCCAAACCTTATCAAGTTGCGGCCATGGAAGCTGAAGATTCCCGAAAAACACCGAACACCGGGAAGAAGCATTCTGCGCAAAGCTCCCAGAAGTGTTTTTTGTGTGGGAATTTGGGACATTGGGTTTCCAAATGCCCCGTCAAGAAAGAATTAGAGGACCTCAAAAACAAAAAAGGGGGAGGGGAATGGGAAAAAGGGAGAGGGTTTAAACCCTCACAAAAAAAACTGGTGAAAGAGCGCAGGTCCGCCCTGCGTGAGGAAAAAAATGGGGTGGACCGGGCAGGAGGGGAGGGGAAAGGGGGGCAAGGGAAAAAGAAAGAGGAGCTGCATTGCCCCATTCAGGGTGGCAGCAAAAATAACATACTGGAAATGACTTACACGGATCATGACATAGCACAACCGATTTTGACAACCAATTCTAAATATACCCCCTACAGGTTGCAGCTCACAGAGGGTTTGCACCTGAAAGACGACGACTGGAATTTTGTGTCAGTTGACAACAGCGGGCAGGGTACCTGGCCAAGGGTCAAAGGTAAGCTCATCGTTGTGGGGGACTGCAAACACACCCCAAAACAGATCGAAATTCTTCCAGGAACACTTGATAACAATCCTGGAAAATTCGTTCTCTGGCTACGCTGCACTCACCCACCAACATTCCTACCTAAAGGGCAGATAGTTGCCCAGATCATACCCACCTGGGAACACCTGGAAGAAAACAACATACCAACAGCTTGTCCCGTGCACAACATCACAGAAGTAAAACCCCAGGTGGGATGTGAGTTACAGGTGGGTGATGAGGCCATTAACATCACAGGGCTGCTCGACACAGGCGCGCACGTGACTGTGATCGCAGCAAAGCACTGGCCGTCACATTGGGCCTTGGAAAATGTGCCCAGACACGTGCAAGGAATAGGGGGAATGCAATTGGCCAAACAATCAAAGAGTGTGGTTCAAATTAAGGGGCCAAAAGGGCAATTGGCCAGTTTATGCCCTTTTGTTTTGGATTATAGGGAACCCTTGTTGGGGAGAGACCTGATGGCCCAGTGGGGAGTCACGATTTATATCCCAGACCCCCCACAGGATTTTTGGGTGGCAGCCGCTGAGGAGCACCCTACCTGCAAGCTGAATTGGAAAACAGATTCACCAGTGTGGGTAGAGCAGTGGCCGCTTTCAAAACAGAAATTAAAGGTGCTCAAAGAGCTCGTGGAGGAGCAGTTAGCTAAGGGTCACATTGTAGAGACCAACAGCCCCTGGAATTCACCAGTTTTCGTTATCCGGAAGCCAGGGAAGGACAAGTGGAGACTCCTCCAGGATCTCAGACAAATTTATAACGTGATAGAAGACATGGGCTCTCTTCAACCTGGGATGCCTACCCCGACCATGCTCCCACAAAATTGGAAATTGGCTGTTATAGATATAAAAGATTGTTTCTTCCATATTCCCCTACACCCTGACGACACACCACGTTTTGCATTCTCGGTTCCCACTGTTAACCAAGAGGCCCCGAGGAAACGCTACCATTGGAGGGTTCTTCCCCAAGGGATGAAGGTGTCACCTATCATCTGCCAGTGGTATGTGGCTTCCTTGCTGTCCCTGGTCCGCGTAGCTGCAGAGAAAGCAATCATCCATCATTATATGGATGATGTGCTTGTGTGTGCCCCCACCGATGATGTCTTGTCCCACGCGCTTGACCTGACAATTAATGCATTGGTTGTTGCAGGGTTTGAGCTGCAGGAAGACAAAGTTCAAAGGATGCCACCTTGGAGGTACCTTGGGCTGGAAATTGGCAAGCAGACCATTGTGCTGCAGAAATTGGAAATCAAGGCCAAAATTCAGACCCTCGCAGATGTCCATCAACTGTGTGGGGCATTGAATTGGGTGAGACCCTGGCTGGGCCTCACAACTGAGGACCTAGCCCCTCTTTTCAATTTATTGAAAGGGGGAGAGGAGCTGAGTTCTCCCAGGGAACTCACCCCGGAAGCAAAGGAGGCGCTCGAAAAGGTACAGCATCTCATGTCCACTCGGCAGGCTCACAGGTGTGATCCGGACCTGCCTTTCAAATTTATAATAATGGGGAAATTGCCACACCTCCATGGAGTCATTTTCCAATGGAGAAACAACATCAAAAAGGACCAGGGCAGAGAGGACCCGCTTCTAATCATAGAATGGGTCTTTCTCAGCCATCAAAGGTCCAAGAGAATGACACGTCCACAGGAACTGGTGGCTGAACTGATCCGAAAAGCCAGTCCGGATCAGGGAATTGGCAGGGTGTGATTTTGAATGCATTCACATTCCAATTGGATTAAGATCGGGCCAAATTACAAAGGTAATGTTGCAACACCTGCTTCAGGAAAATGAAGCACTGCAGTTTGCTCTAGATTCCTTCACTGGGCAAATCTCAATTCATCGGCCAGCCCACAAAATTTTTAATCAGGATGCCAAATTCACACTGAATTTGAAAGATGTTTGGAGCAGGAAGCCTTTAGAGGCCCTGACAGTTTTCACAGACGCGCCTGGAAAGTCCCACAAGTCAGTTATGACTTGGAAGGACCCTCAGACTCAGCAGTGGGAGGCAGATGTTGCCGAGGTGGAGGGATCACCTCAGGTTGCTGAGTTGGCCGCTGTCGTCAGGGCTTTCGAAAGGTTCCCCGAACCCTTCAATTTAGTAACAGACTCTGCTTATGTGGCGGGGGGTGGTATCCAGGGCAGATCAGGCAATACTGCAGGAAGTGTCCAACACAGCACTGTTTGAGCTGCTTTCTAAGCTTGTTAAGCTTGTCTCCCACAGAGAGCAGCCATTTTTTGTGATGCATACGAGATCACACACCGATTTGCCGGGTTTCATAGCTGAGGGGAACAGAAGGGCTGATGCTCTTGCTGCTCCTGCAGCAATGGCCCCATTGCCAAGCATTTTTGAGCAGGCAAAGCTCAGCCATCAGCTTCACCATCAGAACGCGCCTGGCCTTGTTCGCCGGTTTCACATCACCCGGGAACAGGCTAAGGCAATTGTGGCTACGTGTCCCTCATGTAATCAGCATGCACTCCCCACCTTAAGTGCGGGAGTGAACCCCAGAGGTCTGAACAGCTGTGAGCTGTGGCAGACTGACGTGACACATATCCCCCAATTCGGCCGATCTAAATATGTGCACATGTCAGTGGACACCTTCTCCGGTGCAGTTTTCGCTTCCGCCCACGCAGGGGAGAAGACCTCAGATGCAATTAAACACCTCATCCAGGCTTTCTCCTTCATGGGCATCCCAAAAGAATTAAAAACTGATAATGACCCAGCATACCATTCCAAGGAATTCTGCAGCTTCCTGCAACAATGGGGAGTGGGTCATAAAACTGACATCCCTCATTCCCCAACAGGCCAAGCTGTGGTGGAGAGGACCCACAGGGAAATCAAAAGGGTCCTCAACCAACAACAACCGGTGTTGAAAACAGAAACACCACAGACCCAATTGGCCAGGGCTCTATTCACACTGAATTTTTTAAACAGCACCTTTGAGTTTTTAAACCCTCTGATCGTCCGTCATTTTGGGGCAAACCCTCAACTGAACATCAAAGAGAGGCCACCAGTCATGGTCCGGGACCCTGAGACTGGAAGGACAGAGGGACCTCATGATTTAGTCACGTGGGATCATGGATACACTTGCGTGTCCACCCCCACGGGGCCGAGATGGTTACCATCAAAATGGGTGAGGCCCTATGTCCCAAAGGTCTCAGGGGAGAAAAAGAAACTGCCACAGGTTGCTCAGGCAGCTTTTAGGAGAAAAAGGAGGGAAGATTTTTCCCAGGATGGTTTCCCTTTCTTGAATGACCTCTGCTCGGATGCTGATTGTTTGTTTTAGTTCTTTTAGTTCTGACAGAACCTGTCCAGCGCCAGTCCCCAGGGCTGAGGAAGTTCCACCTGCTCCTCAGCATCCTCCTGCTTGCCAGTCTCGCTGCACCTGTCTCTGGATGGTTGGTGCCCCAGCCCAAAGCCACCAGGGCAATGGGGCAGGCCACAAAGCCAGCCAGAACATCCGAGATGTGGTGAATGACATCAAAAGAGAGACTGGTGACTGGCTGAATGGATTGTTTGGGGACTGGGGAATTTCGGGCTGGGTGGGTTCAATTTTGAAATCAGTTTTGTTAGTTTTGTTTGTTATTCTGTTAATTTTAATTGGGTTTGGCATCATCAAAAGAATGTTAAGTAGATCAATTTCTAGCACCACACATGCCCCCTCTGTGAACCAAGTCGCTGTATCATCCACACCTGGATGGGAGGAAGACGTGGAACTAGAGGAAGACCCAGAAGACAGCTGACACCCAGAAGAAGAACCTCAGATGGGGTGACCCACTCAGCCAGAGTGGCTCACCGAGAAATACCCAGACTTTGAATATCATCCTCGTCTGTTCCAGGCCTCCTCCTGTTATTAAAACAAAAAAGGGGGAGATGTCGCAGTGCGAGAATTATTTTATTAGGTTTTTATAAGAAGTTTTATGTTATGGTTCAGTTCACTGTATCCCCAGTTTTGTAACAGTCCAATCCCTTTTGAGTTTTCTGTATAAATAGGTGTTGTATGTCAGTCCTCCCACCCCTCACCTGACCTGGACCATCCCCTCTGCCCCCCCTTGCTCTGGGACAACCTGTCTATCACTCTAAGACCTCTCCCAAGATTGGGAAATCTCAGAGGGAGAGTGTCGAGTGATAGGTTGCCTCGGGGTGGATTCCTTTGCCCTTGATTTTAGTGGTCCAAGGCTTGGAGGTGGACACTCCTTGTTACCCCCTGAATCCCCTGATTCGTTGCCTTGTTGTAACCCCCCCGAACCCCTCACCCAGTAATAAGGTGGAGGAGAGAGGCTCTCGCTCTCTCGCTCTCTGGCCTCTCTGGCCTGCGGTTTGGACCAGCTGCGGACTTCCCACAGCTCGGCCTGAATAAACATCTTTTAACCTGCTAAGCTGAGAGCCATCCTTTTCTACTGCTGCTGCTGTCACGACTCTATTTAGTCCAGCTGTTGTCACGACTCTATTTAGTCCAGCTGCTGCTGAGAAGCTGAACCAGCAGGTAAAGATAACCTGCATGCCTATCCGAACTGGGAACATCTTGTAGCTGTGCAGATCTGAGCTAGCCAGAGGCCGGCGTCCACCCGGTGCGGAGACAGACACAGCTACACATACCTACTTTAAAACTCACTTTGTCTTTTAGTTCTAAAGTCTTCCACATATCAAGAGTGTGGAAGCTCTACTCAGATGCCTCCAGACCAGACAACCTTGGGAGCTCCTTCACTGTCTGGTTCCTACACCTCTCCATTTGCAACATGGGGTAATGGTTTTACTCTGCTTTACTGGGACAGTAAGGAAATAAATTCATAAGTATGCTGAAGAGGATCAGCAGTGACCACACAAAGGTCGCCCTCACACCTTCCTCAGTGACAGCCGAAAAGGACAGGCCAGAGATGTTCCTGTGTCTTCCTGGGATTTGCACCAATTAAATACCCTGGAGAAACCACATCCTTTAGCAACTTGTGAAAATCATGAAGATGGTCAGGTTCCTACCTTGGAAAAAGGCTTTGACAAAGCAGCTAATTCCCGCTGGCTGTGCTGAGGCTGCAACTGCAACAACAGAAATCTCCAAGGTTCTGAGAATATGAAGATGCCATCTTAATTTTCAGATGGATTTGCACATTTATTAGATATTCCTGATAGAAATGCACGAGTAAGACAGATCCAATTAGTTCATTAGATGGTCTTACATTATGAGATTGGCCTATCCTAACACAGGGTTTTGCATAAATAAAAGAGCATTGCCATAAAATAGAAAATTTAATTTAGCAATTTGGAAAGAAAATTGACAATCTTTTGAGAAAACTAATAGCTTTTTACTATGTAATATAAGCTCACCTATTTAGAGTAGAAAAAACATATAAATCATTAAAGAAACAACCCTACCACTAAATGTAATAATAATTAAACCTCCTCAAATTATTTCTTTTTACCCTTTGTTCATTTTCAGACTCTCCAGAAACAGGGACTCTCTGAACCTCTGATGGATAATCTCAACAATCCCTCAGAGAGCTGAAAATGGCACGCTCCCTGCAAGCTGCCACCCAAAAAACAAAGGAACATTTTCTGCTTTGTCACCTAAAAGGTGGCCCTGAGGCCCAGATCATGTTTGGTGTGAGCTGCCCAAGCTGCAATTTCATGGCACTGTTGGCTGAGGCCAGGCAGTCTGTCTCTTTTCTGGAAATATTTGCAATCACCTGAGGACTTTGAAGAGACATTAATCCATAATCTATCAGATCAGAGGTACTGCACAGATTATCTGCCCTCCTGTCACTACAGTTTCAAATTGTCTCCTGTTGCACATGCCCCTCACTCATTTGTGTTGGTCTGGAGGCATCCGGATTCAATCTGAAAATGCTACGAGATGGAGACCGTGGGGGTTGCCTGTTGTCTCATGCCTGGTGATAAGGCACTTTGCGGAGGCATGACACAACCCCCAGGGTCCTAGAGTCCTAAGTGGTCGCCGTTGGTCAGTATAAAAAGGAGTGAAGTGGGCTTCACATGCAGTCCAAGATTCCTTTATTAACTTGAATACAGTGCAGAGGTGAAGACGGGGAACAGTGGCTGGACCATGGGTTTTAAGGGACAGAAGCAGGGTGGAGTCTGGGGGTCAAGGGGCCAATAGAGAGAAGACCAAGGAGGGACACAAAGTGAAGTTTACAAAACATAAACCCAACGGGAAGCAGGTATCAGAGAAGACAGACAACCCAGGCTAAACTACCACCCCGGGGCAGAGAGGGGGAGGAATAAACCATGGGGTATTAAACCACAAAACTATACACAGCAACAGTTGCCTCCCTTCCTTCCTTTCCCGCCGCTCCCACCTCCCCGCAACCCTCCTTCCTCTGCTACACATGTCCTGCAAACCAGTGGCCCCAGCCACAGCTCTGCTGCCCCTCTACCCCCAGGGTTCCTTTCCAGAGAGGCACAAGATTCACAGAGCTGATAGCCCCGGCAGAAAATGCCTTTGTCTTTTAGGCTGTCAAACCACAAGTCATGCACAACAACAGCAGCTAAAACTGTCAAGCATGGTGTCCTGGATTAGGGACAAATTTGGGAGAAAACCCCTGAATGGGATCCCTCCAGGGAGCAAACCCAAAGGGCCCCTCCCTCCAACCAGTCTGGTAAAAAACTATTTTACTTAACAAACAAAGTACATACAAGTTGTCTTGGTTTGAAAAGACAGGTATCTGCTAGGGAGAGGCGGGGCCTCTCTAGGAATGGGGAATTCTAATCCCTTCCCTCTAAGTTATTATAATTTGGAAGATTAAAAAGGCTTTTTCAGTCAGAGCTATGGGGAAAGGAATAACAGTCCTTTACTAGTGAATATAACAGGACAAACAAACAACAACAGCAATAATATAAATAATAT